>JTDE01022113.1:24151-60874 GCA_014338405.1 Paragonimus skrjabini miyazakii
TGTCACCGTTTTTTCTTCCCTTGAACGAAGCTGTGTATATTGCTCTTCAAAATAAACGATATGAAGTTGAGATATGCCTGTTAGTCCCCCTCTCAAACCCTCTTTCTGCTCCACCAGTGCAAGTACTTTCGCAGTTCTAGAATAACAGATAGATACCGTAACTGGTGCAAGATATAAAACCCTTTTTTGTTACCGGCATACTAGGAAACCGCTTTTTGAATATCACTCACGACTGATAGTAGCTTTCGAATTCCTGTACATTCATTAGCATTTCCCTTTCGAAACATGCGTATGACTGAGATTCGCCCTTGTTTTAGCTCCTTACCAGTGCATGTTGTTGCCATGGCCTGGATTTAAACTCCGCCCACGCTCACATGAGGTGAATGCTCGTGAGTAATCCCCAAGGCATCCTCGGGAGTTTCAGTAGGAAATGAATCAAGTAGCAGTGACAAACGTGTAATTCACAACCGAGGGAATAAAAGGTACAATCTTATTTTAAACAGTAGTGTGCATTGCTGAGTCGTTTCATTAAAAGAAGCATTAGAGTAGCGTGATACGTAGCCCAGAAAGAAAACGGTGTGTTCAATTTAAGCTTAACACCACGACACATGATGAACAACAATGCAATAATACAGATGCGTACATGCAACATGGATGATATTATCACAACCCCTTGTTCTCTCCAATCATTTATGCATAACTGAGCTGAATGGCTAATTTATGTTGCAGTTACAAGTGAAACAATGCATGTGACAAGTTCAAACTGATCTATAGAGTTAGAGTGTTTATTCAGTTTAGCAAGAATGCAAAGTCACGCAAAGCGATAGTAAACTGGATAGGAGAGTCTTTTGTGAGACTCAATAATCTACTGACTGGAAGCGTTTGAGCAGTTACCATATCTACAACGGAAACAGGTTCGTGTTGTGGTAACAAAATTTCCTTTCTAGGCGACTGAATTTCAGCTTAGACCATAGAATACAGAAGTAAACCAGGCGAACAGCAACAAAGTATGCGTCACAGTGGAAGACAATACACACTAATTGTGATAATTGGAAAGAACCTGAGGGCAACTTTATCGGTGAGCGACTCTACTGTTGACACAAAGCCATATTGGTGGTTCTAGGCCATTTGCAAGGTTCCAGCTGTTCAGCTCTTGCTGATCAAAAACGATTTATATGGAACAACTGTAGTCATTCATATCCTATAATATACCCAGTCGTTAGCACTGAATTATTGAGTAATTTTGCTACCGTGGTCACACAATCTAATTCTTCGAAAGCCATTTCACAGCAAGAAGAACGTAACCACCTGAATACAAACCACGGAAATTTTGACTTTCCAGCTTCGTACAAACGGATCTAGGTGATAGTATTCAACTGTGAATTATTAATGATCTAACGGAGAAGCCTTTGTGGTGCATAGATATCAGTTCCTCTATTGTTACGAGGTATACGGTTGAGATAAAGCATGTGTAACCCTTGAGATTAGAAGGTTCCTTTCAAAAGTTATCTAGCTACTGTTTTTGTGCTCATTATCAAGTATTCTAAAGATTATCCAAAATACTTCCACAAGGTAGTTGACAATTTGTACTTGCGGTCTTCCTTAGCCTTGCATTAGTTATTTCGTGGAATTTGCATGGGTTGCACATGAGTGTTGTTCCCCAAATTTCAATATCTATTTGTAATTGACGTATTAATTTCAATTTGTTTGATTTGTTTTGTTTTGTTTCAGCTGAAGCTCTAAACGAAGCATGTATGAATCGATTCAAAGAACCTGAGCCGTGTGATAATCAGACTTTTTCGACCGAGCCAACTACCATGGAGGTTACCGATATTTTTCTTAATTCAGGTGACGGGGCTACAGATTTTCCTGGTCTGGCACAGGATACACTTGAGGACCAATCACACCAACCTAAATACCCGGTCAAATTTCCACCACTGCCATCCACCAACTTTGACCATTGGGATGCCGATCGACTTCAGTCATCAATGACCCAACTACACAGTCCACCTGATGTAAGCATCACACAGTCGGATAATATGATAAGACGAAATCCTGGAGAATCTTATTTGAACTATCCTGCAGGATTTAATTATGAATCATCTATCCAGAATACGGGCAATTACCCATGGTCGCATCAACGATATCCATAGCGGCAATCGAATTTTATAACAGAACATAAAAGGTATAGACAAAACATAATTTTGTATCCAAATGGTGTCTGATTTTTGCTCTACAGTAACAAAACCAATATGTCTTTTGATTATGTACAAAAATGATAAAACATTACCTAAGAACTGTTCAACGTTGAGCAACTTTTACGCAAACTGTTTGTCTTTCAGTAACCAGTAACTTGTGAACAGGTGGATTGATTAACTTCTGCTTTTTCTCACACGATTTCAATTCGGATACCAGTTAGACGAAGATACTTGGATATGTTCAGTAAATTAACATGTTCCACGAAAAAAAAAGATTTCGTTTATTTATCTTTTATGCGCTTGTGTTTCATTTTGTTTACCAAATTGATTCAGGTTTAAAAGATCGGTGTTAATTGTCCTTACACATACAATAGGATACATAGTCCACATCTCGAATGACTGTTTACATTAGCTATGTAGGTTTAATTAGTGGAAACATGATGTCATGTGATGCACCGAAACTTTAAAAAATCGGAATAGCTCAGCTTTTAGTGGAATGAGGCAATCTCAATAGTATTTACATTTCAGTCTTCAGCGTTTTGTGACATTACTCTCTTCTGGCTGATTGGTTTCTTATTTGTTCGGGCATACGAAGTTGAGTCAATCAGTTAGTTTGGCCAGATACGAATTCAAATTAGTTGCGTTGTTATGGAAAGCGTATTTCAGTGAATCATCGTCTTGCGGCTTGGCGCGACTTTGAGCAATTTTCGTTACACCGCTGATGTGCACCAATTGATGATTATGGTTTGATAAATGTCCAACTGCTTCCACCACACCGCTGTTCACTTGGGTTGCATAAACATGAAAAGAGAGTACGGTACAATTCAGGTCGTGCATTTGTCATGACAAAAATTATTTCCATGAGACATCAATATGAAAGAGTTTATGAAAGTAGCGTAAGTTTTGCCCAACAGTGAATACCAAGCTAGGAAACGTGGGGTGGTGATAAATTCAAATAGTTATTTGAAGAATTAAAAACTGGGGTCCAATCATTTAGCTTCGGGTCACTATCGAACTGTGCTGTCAGTGCCAAAGAAAAAAAACAGAAATACAATTGAAAGAACTAGACAGACCATGTCTACAAATGGAAACTATGATTTTCCACAGCTGCAACCGTGGACGGTCACGACGTAGATGATGGAGCGTGGTACTCGTAAGTCTTGTACAAAACGTTTCCGGGTGCGCAAAGATGGATTGCTCAAGTTTCAATCGTTTCAGCAATAGCGGGGATTCGGTATCTGTTAGCTTTTGGTTGATTTATTTTAATCCAATAAATCGGAAGGACTGACTGGACTGGGTTGTTTGCACGATTCGGATCGGTAAGACGCTACAATTACTTTGCTAATCTCAATACTAATCCAGAATAAGTAGAGCTCGTGGACCAGTTTATATGAGCGTACGGTTGTGCAATTCACGTAGCGAGTCCCACGGGCAGATGTAGATAAGTACACACATATTGAGGGAATGGAGCTGAAACAATTGCGCAATTTGGAAGTAGAGTAGATTTTGTTGTCAAAGGTTTTGAGTTTTCCGATTGCGATATCTGTCCGTCTTTCTTTTCGATTAATCGCATTAAGTGGCAATTTCACAGAAATAACATGCGCGATAGTGAAAGCTGATCAAAATTCGTTTATCGTGTGCACACTATCATGACTCCGTCGGTCAATCAGTTCACAAGGTTTAGTTTTCGTGTAATTCGGTTGAAGTTGCTAAAATCGATATAATGAACAAGTCAGGTCACTTTCCTGTAAATCATATATTTACCAGATTAATATGTACGGCGTCCAATGAGTATCTCCAGATATCTTAGTTGTCTACTAAGTTTATACTTAAATGAGAACTTTTCACTTCACACTTAGCCAAATTGAGAATGGCTAGATCTGTTCATTGGATCAGTATTTTAACCACCAGCATATAGGACGTCGTCCACATGGTGTTTATACGAGTTGCATTCACTGATAGATACTCCTAATTAGTCATACTTAAGTTTCCCCATGAAATCCTCAGAAAACGATCAAAACTGAAGTCACACTTGTCACACTATCTTTCCACCGATAATTTACTTCAGTAATTTCAAACCGTACCATCTGTTTGAAAACAAGCAATCGCTGCTTCAATTCCGTTGAGTATACGTGGTAACTCAAGTCGTTCGTCACAACAAAATACCGCGAATGTTTGATAATCTCATCCGATAGAACACTTGTAAACAAAAACACAGTGTCAAGAGAGACTACTATTTACTCAAACAAATTAATTATACCGGTTGCATTATCGACTTCTTAGGGTATATCTTAAGCACCTCTGTTTAAAACAAGGTGCTATAGGTATTCTTTTATCAGATGACTTCGTGGTTACCCCTGATTACCAAATACTGTGATTCAAACTCCCTCGGTGGCAGTTGGGTCATAAATGTGACGTAATTTTATCAACGCCCCGTTTCCGTGAATTTCTATGTGACCTAGAAGATAGTTGATAGCTAGATAATAATTAGACCTGGACTACCACATTTTTTCTCGTTTGTTTTAGTGTACTTTCTGTGTTAGTGGTTTGCATATTGTTTTTTGCGTACACAATTGATGATTGATGGCTGAGGTTGCAAATGTCAACCCGATTTTGTGCTCGATTCCTTTGTATATGAAAACGGTGTCAGTTACACGATTCCCGTCTCCCAGTGAGCATTTACCTAGCAATTCATATGGAATACTTTAAAACATACTAGTGTTGCTAAAACTGAGTGTTCGCCGAATTACCGTATGTATGTATCCATCGCCGGAACATGGTTCAGTCGTGGCAGTAACGTTCATGCTGTAACCGTTAACGCTATGGTTCTTCGATGGCCCTGAAATTCATTCGTTCAACGAAATCAGATGAGCTATTTGGCAAACGTTATCGTTCAGGAACCGGTGTCAGATTTTCGGAAAAAACGGTAACTGAGTAATGTGATTGGATATGGATATATGACGAAATGTTGAAGACTTTCATCGTAATCTTGTGGCAATATTTATGCAAACTGTTTCGCACTCGAGGTATCGAAGACCCGCGGACTATCAACTGCGGGCAGTCTCCGTCGAGCTTATGTCGTCTGGTGCCATTATGCAAAAGCATGCAGCAATACAAGCGTCATTCTCCGCGGGTTTGTATTTTAGTCTTTAGATACAAGGGGATTCGAATAGTGAAGCCTTTAAGGTATACATATGACAGAATGCATTGTAAAGGTGGGTCAAACATCAGCCTCTGACAATAAACCAAGGAGACTTATTAACAATAGGGAGCTAGAGCAAATAGGGTAAACGTTAGGCTGATGCGGATAAACGCGAAAGTTGCTGGAGCTATGGAAGGAATCAGGATAATAGCTGGTTCGGCACGATTGAGCACTGATGGCAAACTGACGTATTTTACTCCTCTATCGTTGTCAATCGGCTAGTCGCAACATTTGTGTGTGGAATAAGGTAGATGCGCTCGATGTCCGATCACAAAAATGGACGAGCGTGAGGACCAGCCAGTCCGTTTCGTGTGTTGATATGACCTTTTGCTCTTCTCGAACCACAGTGGCACAAGGCCTGTGACAGCTAATTGTTGTCGCATGCCATTGTAAGCAGATTCAAAAAAACTTAACGCGAGTGATCAGAAGCACCAAAAATGTACTGTAAGTAACTGGACATCTTCATGAAATACGAGTGATCTGATGGATTTGTCAATTCAGAACCCAATTTGTCAAAAACCTGGACATTTGTAGGACCAAACTTAACGGTAAGAACAAAATTTCAAGAGGTGATAAGTGTACGATCAATTGAATTTCGATGCCATAGGAACAACGGTTGTATCCAGTAAACCATCAATCCCACTGTGTCGTATGGACTCCATCAGATGACCTAGGAGAAAAACTGTCCGGCAATGCTAATGTAAATTTTCTGAGTTCTTAGAACTGCTTCGTAGCTAACCTGGTACAGTAACTGCTGTTTTCAGGTATTGCGTTCCTGTCGCTGACTGGATCCAGCTAAATCACGGTTTTTCCAATTGAGTTTCTTCTGTAAAGATAATGGCTGAAAGTCGAACGCTGACTACCGCACCGTGACAACAATTTCCAATCGTTCACAAGAAGACTCGGTCAAGATAATGGACGAGCGGTACTATAGAATAATACGCAATGCTTTCCAAAATGACCACTTTTTACCGATATGCGACATCGTTTGTTGATCGAACAAGAGCTACTGACCTGTCCAGCATGGCCTTCAGTAAACTTGGTACACTTGCTTCACACCCAATCCATATGTAAATCCAAGTTAATACATTTCCTCTATCTTCCTTGAAAACACGAGCCATTATATTACTTTAATCAGTCTTTCTCCAACATTTCACAACCCGAATACAGCGTTGAAGGTAAGTTTGAGTTGACCCGTTATGACGGAGTCGTTCAAAAATATCAACTAACTTTCTTGATCCCTATAAATGGACTATTACAATCGTATTCGAAAAATGTTGTACCAAACGTTTGCGCATTTGTGGATCTGAACATCGTCGATTTCAACAGTTGCTATACTGCCTCTAGCTAAATTCAGACAATCCAAACTTCATGTAATGATAGTTATACTTGTTTTCTGACCTCAGATTGCACGTACTGTTATTGCATAATTTAGTTGTGTGCGCAAGTTTGAATGCAATTTGGGAATCACATGGGTGAGCTGACTGACTATCCACTTGCTTTACTCAGCTCCTTAGCAGTTCAAAACGTTGTGATCCCGGAACAATACTTCTTTAATTTCATTAACGGGAAGTCAATGAAGTGCATGTTTCTAGACTTAGACACTAAACACATACGCGCACGAGAAAAAGATGTAAATTTAAACAGTGCTATCTAATTCGAGGGATTATTTTAAACGATGAGATGCCAGAATCAAGTGAACCAGCTAGGAAAAGTCCACCTTATGTAGGCCATCACATAATTTCATAGCCCACCTACAGCTTTTGTTGAGCAACGCTCTTGTAGCCGATTTATAACTCAATAGATACTTTGACAACACACTGTTGTAAATGCGAGCGCAAATGCTGATCTGTCACAAATGATGTTTTTCGATAAGGGTCATTAACTTATGTGCTTATTAGTTAGGTTATGGTAACGTAAGTGAACTGGGCTGATTATTCGTTTTCATGTAGGGTAGTTCTTTGTATATCGTCCCATTCTGCACGGATCTGATGACTGTTACTAATGGAGGTATTCAAGTATACTAGTTGATGACCAATAATCCAACACCCATTATTGTATTGCAGATCAGATCCGTTTGTGGATATGTCACTCTGCTACTTTTGAATAAAACTGTATTTGTTCCAAATACGGTTCTGTGATGTATTCTGTAGCGAATAATCAGCAATAATGCTTCACATATATTTGATAATTAAACCAGAACCAAGTTCGTATAGGTGAGGGAATTTGAAGTATACATACAAAATGTTAGGGGTAACTGTAGGTACTAAAATAAGTAACTGTACAGATGACCTAGTTGATATGAAAGTATCCAAAATAAATTTCAAATTTCGAAGCATGAAAGCAGTTTATCATTTATAGGTCATGTGATTCCTTTCAACAGGCAGACAATTTTTGTATGATAGGCTTGGATCCTGTTCTAAGATGCATACGGTTTGGAGCACACTGTTAATAATATATTGCCGTGTGAAACTGCAACGATTACTTTATGGTTGAGAGTTATTCAGGTATTCACATAGACAGAGAAAAAAGGACAAAAATGTACTATGTATTCCAGATGAATGAAGTAGAAATTAAAACAATCGGTGCATTTTATAGATGTGAACACGGAATTGTGAAAAAACGAGCCGGTTTAAGCTAACATTTTTCACTAATTTTTCTGGACCAAACAACAATATCCAAAAGTATATACACAAGAATGATGAAAATATGTTTTAGATAGATGGTTTTGAGTGCTTGGTCGAATTTTCTGTAGACGGCTTGTAATAGCTTCAGCTGTGGCCAGTATACTACTCTCGGCCTACTTCAGTTGTGACATGCAGGCTCGATAATCCAGCCAAGTTGGAGCAGTTTGATTGATCAGATGGATTGACACGATCGGTTACGCAGTGGCCGCCGATATGTAGTCCTTCAAACATCCTTGCGTTAGCCACAAAGATCGACAATCTCAAGTGCGTTCGGACAGTCGCTATGTTGTACAGCATATGTGTCCTATTTCCTAGAAATAAACGAAACAGTAAACACAACAGAATGCTGCATTACCAGACGAAATATCTTTCAGATAGGAACGCAACACTGGCGTGCAGTTAAATTGAACACGTAAGCAAACTGATCGGCTACTCAAATTACCCACCACGAAGCGTTTGGGATGAAGCAGCCGAAACACGGTCTCATGAACTATGCAACAAGAAATTAGCTCTTCGAAACAATTAGATCTAGATGCTTACCTCAAAAAATTTCAAGCAATAAAGTGCTAGTGAATGAATAGTGATATATTAAAATAAAACTGAGACATGAGAAAATAATACTAGGTTTATCAAAGTTGTGCATTACGAACAACAAAAATCAGTGGGGAAAAGTTAGTACGGAATTTATACAAATAAATCCAATATACTTTCGTGAATCTGACGTAAGATGTTACACTGAGAACAGTGTCGAACACATTAGACAGTCAACCAACCTAACAGGCCTGACTCACTGTATCTATTTTTTTTGTTCTAAGTAACATCAAATTCCATATCAGAAAACTAGATAAATAGGTGGATATGCTGCTAAATTAACTTCCAGTATAGTGAGTTTGCCTATCAAGAAATCGATTTGTTGTTCGCTGTACATATAGTATTCTGAATGGCAATCGCTTACGGGGAAGGGTAAGACAGGCATATATTTGAACATTTACATCAAAATATTTAATACGTTGATCTACTTAACTAACCTAAACAGTGCTGGTCAGGCATACACTTCATCTGAAGAAGTATCTCGATATCTACCAGTCTGTCTGTCTTTTTTTGCCAAACGATAATGAAAGCTGTACTTTCGTATAAAAATAGACGATCACATTTCACAGGCAATTTTATTTTCCAACTTACGTTTTATTTTTTTAATAAATTGAACATCACTCACAATTGATCGCAACTGTCGCATCCCCATAGACTTTCCAATCGGCCCCTTTCGAAAAAAAGCACTAGACTCGAGTTTCGCTCTCATTAGAGCTCGTCAGTAGTGCATATCTTCGCCACTGCCAGGACTAGAACTACGGACACGCTGTTCATGAGGCAACCGTGTTTATCACTGCACCACTGACCTCACCTTAGGCACGACCGAATTATCATGTGAACGTTTGACCACTTTCGCTTGTGAGTAGTGATCAGGTTGCCCGATCGTCTCAAGAGGAGACACATTAACTGTCTTGTTAACTCCAATCGATGACCCCTCGACTAGGACTTCTCTCCCACTTGAAATCACAAAAATCATTAACTTGTTGAGCGGTATTTTGATTACTGATGAGTGTATGTGAATGCGACAGCTGCGATCAGTTGTGACTGATATAAAATCTGTATGAGAACCTAAATCCCTTGCTACGCATCCGTACGTTTTATTCGATGAAGTTTACTAACATTTGATTCCGTTACGCTAAGTACAAAAGTTATTCAAATAAACCCTGAAGTTAAACCTAACTGGATAAGACAAGAGTTAATGAGCTACAAACGTATATACCTCTACGTGATGTAGTAAAATTAGAGGTTCGGTGACACTGGTGTTTGCGCGTTTACACAATATGTTGTCTAGAAATAGTGTACATTACCGGGTTCGTTTAAAGCAATACACTACACTTGTGCATAGATGGACATAAGGTAAAAGAAACAGTTACGTAACTGAGTGTTAAATCAGATCGATACAACAAGAGCTTTGGACACTTCTACCTCACTGCTTTCTGTAGTTATGAGTGTGTCTCGTTAGCATGTGGTCGCAAACGTCAACCAACGAACGGAGGGGGAATTTTTCATAAACATTTTATATGTAGTATCAGCTTTTCCCTGCGCACAATACGGGTCTTCGTGGTCACATGCTACATTCATTGCAAAGAGGAGTGGTTAAATTTAGGGTTGAGGAGGTGCTAACAAATTTGTGACCTATCATGTGTAAAGTTTGAGGACAATGCTAAATGTTCTTGACAGTAGTTGATGCCAACCTATAATTCTGTAACACCTAGTTCCTTAGCAAATGTGTCCGTGTGCATCTCGTGAGATGCATCGATAATATACGTCGGCAAAACATTCAGAGAATGCTTTTAAGGATCAAAATGATTTGTTTTTCCTATAATTATTTAGAATTTGATTAATTCACTTATCCTTGAGCAATATCGACGAAGAAAACAACCACATGCCTACGCTTATCCCCAACTGTAACTCACACAGTCTTCTGGATGGTTTCGTTGAGATCAGTTGTCTGGGCTCTGGATTAACGCAACGAGATGCTGTTCACACACAGCCTCTCCTTCAGTGGCCTTAATTCTTCCCCCGTCATACATTTTGTGCCAACCCTGTAAAAGACTGTTTGAACTATGGGACGTTATAGTGAATCTACATTAAGCTTGAGAAATCAAGATGCCTCCCCACCCACGCTAATTTGCTATTCAGCTAAACTTCGCTCTTCTATCAAATTTCCAGTCCCTGGAGTTGTATTCATGAAGTAATCGTTGAATGTTGAACTAAAATGGATTTAAATAATCCGTATCCTCCCCAACTCAATCTTAAGATTTATCAACTGGTTTTACGAAATGCAAACAATGCTTGTACAGAACACCATGAATAAGTGTTATACAGAATTCTTCTTTCAGTCTTGCATGTTAACAAGCAGGCCAATCTGTTGCCCAATGCAATACTTTCGTATCATAGACAAGCAATGCAGAAACTACTCTCTACGAAGATTGATATTGATGTAACTGTTGGTTTGCCAATAGCCTGATATCTGCTTGGTTTTTCTGGTTATGGACAAAGGAGAATTGTAGGATCACGGGTATTTACTATTTCGACTTCATTCTAATGGTTCATTTTTTCCCCAAACTGTTTGCGGTAAAAAAACTGTTCACAAATTTGATTTACCCAGTAGAGTGCGAGTCTATTCTGCGTCATTCCTGTCAACCGTTTAATTTTTGTATGGTACATTAATAAGAAAGTCATATGGACGATATTAACAACCGCTCGTTTACTATAAAACCCGATGGGTGGCTTTTCGTTCCTGTTATTGTTATACGCATGTTGTGCAAAATCCAAGGTATTACGTTCGAGACTGTTAAGATTGAATGAAATATCAACAGCTTACGGCGTGTGTCTTCTTTCGTTAGTGATATTATTCACGAGACGAAATAATGATACAGTTCAGAAGGAGTGTCCTCGTGATATTTCACTTTTGCCGTGTGTAGGAGAATGTTTAGTAAGTTATATTTTACCGGTTGCGTGCTGGAGCAGTGGGCACATACAGAAAGAAGGATTGTACATAATGTTACAATGTGCATGCTTGGCGATTATGAAGAGGCGGTGGCACAACAAGAAAGAGGGGTTCGGGCACAGGTCCACGGATAACATGACCAGCAGTACAGTTGCTAAGGGAAGCGAAGCTGCGCAATGGATGTAACATGTTCGATTAAGAGAAATTGTGAAATTATGTAAAAAGAAGACAATGGTTACTTTGCACTCACTCTAACGTTAAGTAAACTCTGGGTTTCAAACTCCTGCCACACAATTTAGGCCTCAAAAAAGGATGTTAATCCTTTCCGCCATAAAAGGTAGTACCTTTCTTCAGCCTATAGTGTAACTCGAGTGCATTCAAAATTAATTTTAAGCTCGTCTCAATGTCACCTATGTGCATTTTTCTAACCAGGCACCTTAAAATTGCTTAATGACCTAAAGATGTCTATACCAAAAGATATCGGAGTCTGCTGAGCGGTGCATATGGCTAAACTATGTAGTTCCCGTGTACATAACACTACAAGCGCGGATGAACGGATGCGAAACAACTGACCCAGATTGTCGAAACAATTCATGTTTGAATTTTGTGAATTTATTGTTTAAAGTCAAACACAATGAAAAGCCGGGAGTAGATAGTACGCATTTATTTTTGATTCTGTTATTTCGTCATATCTTGTTTTCTATATCTTTTGCAAACAACCAAGAAGAAAATAGTTATTCCGTGCCCGATAGTGAGCTTTCATTAGCTGGTCGATTTAATGTAAGTCAAGCAATCGATGCGTCGATCTAAATAATTATTATAAGACGTGAAATATATTCCTAGACCCCACTTTGGTTTCAGAATGTCTTCGCACTACAGATCATACGGTTATCCAGATTTCTTCTGTATTTAATCCGAGCATGTGTTGAAAAGGTGTATGCCGGCCGTTACGAGCAGACTTGTGAGACATTTATTTGCAAATATCCATTTTGCTGTCACTTTATTAAAATATTCAGAAGTGTCTGTTTTTTGCTCATTAATTTCATCCGTGGATAACTGCTTGATTTTATACGAAGGGGCAAAGCAACATGCAACGATAAACCCACAACCTCAAATAACCATCATTTATTCAAAGTAGAATAATAGACAATCAGTTATCTGCACATCCGTTAGATTAATCCGACAAAATAAAACACCTGGTCCAAGGTCTGAATAGCTGTCAAAAAAGGAGAAGTAAATTATACACGAGTAAACAATTGAGAGGAATATAGTTGGATCGGATTTTAACGTTTAAAGCCGAACAGTCTACACAATCACGTGTCAACATGCATTACAGACAGATACAGATATGTCTATACGAATGTATCATTAGTATGTTATTCACAAAGGTGTAATATTATAAATAGTAACCCTTGAGCAACCTCATTTTCGTTTAGCAACAAAAACTATTTTAGACATTATAACCAAGTGAGACGCTTATTGCTACACCGTCGATTTGTCTGAAAAATAAGTTTTCACCAATTGGTATTAAATGTGAGTTCCATGTGTTTCGCTGATATATTGTCATTGGTAATTTGGCGACACGTGATGTAGTGGCACATAAAGGTGATGGTTACGTAGCACGAAGGCTTTGTAAAAAATGGTTTATTGAAAACATTTGTCTTGTCATATACCCTATTAACCGTGACTACATGGACAGATTCCAACGTTTTTTTCGGAATATTCTTGTGCATTTGATCTCTTAAAAGATTTGAGCATCGCATAGTACACTGCACGATTTCACACTAAGACGGATTAGCCATATTAGCGGTAGACTTCGGAGGTTCACTGGATATTTTACATCTTATGTGGCCCGTGACTAACTCTGTTTCAGGAAACAATCTTCTACTTTTCCGAAATGTGACATTGATAATGTGGTTCGTTAAGGTTACGGAGACGTCAGTTTTGGTACGTCGCAATCGGACAAGTGGCTTGACGACTGATGTGTTTCACAACAAAACTGGGGCGGCTAAGGTATCACGTATTAGCTAGTTCCTGTGGTATGTGACCACAGGATGACATCATACCCAAGCATACACAATCGCACTATCCTATGTTCACATCAGCTCATTCAATGCACACACCCACACAGTCATTCTGGCCTGTACCTATACAAAACCACATATACAACCATTAATGTCATAACCGTTGACTTGCAAAGCAGAACTCAACACTGTAGTTTCGCTCTGGTTAACATGACAAAGATACCGTCCATTCCGGTATACACAATTTATCTAGGTCTTTTGCTAACTGTTGGGCAGATAACGTGCTACTATGCAACATCAATCCAGTAGACACTGATCACTTCCTGTATTGCTAAGTCGAAATCTACATGGTTCAACCCAACATTCAAATATCATATACACAAAAGTCAGTGATCTAAGTGAATTGCCTTCGCATAACTGTCATCTGTATTGAAATTAAGTCGCAAAACTGCTGTATTATCACTCAGAAGATTAACCTTCTATCTGAAATTTTTGAAATTAACTGTCCAGCGTGTAAAAATCCGAACAAAAACACATCCTTCAGTTGAATGTGTTATATACAGCCAGAAGAAACTGAATACTAATTTTAAGAAGTATCCAACAGAACTTTGCTCACAAAGTTTTCAATAGTATTTGTATTTACATAATGTGTGATTATTCAAAAGTGTGCAATAAATACTGAAAATTTTAGAGAAAACATTAATAGATACCGATCAACCCTTTCAACCATTCAAAAGCAGGCCAACGAAAGCACGGAGCCAGCAATACAGTTACTGTCTCCTGCGACCTGCAGTGCGTAGTTGTGACGAATGTTTTGTTTTGATTGCTTGGCGAAAATTTCATGGTGAGTTCCGTCTAACTTTATCATTGCTATTCAATCCAGTAAACTTTTTTACTTGCTGTTCCCTCAATTTCTGTCCTCACTTTAGACTTACTTGTCATGCTGAAATCAACTTCTACTGAATAAACATAATTTAGAATAAGTTTATCTACAGCATTATTTTTCCGGCAATTTCGTCCGGTAATTTAACTAGTTCGGTAGTTCATATTCATAGTGTGAGTAATTCACTTCCGATTACTTTCATAGCAATGACTGAATTACCAAAAGAACATTTACATAGATTTAGTAAGCGGACAAATGAACAGCATAAGAATAAGTACAGTCCATTGGGATATGTGTCGGAATGAGATCGAAGGAGCGTCCCCGGGAGGTCGATTTGTGGAGCGATTAAGGTTTTACCCGGGATTCAATTAACTTGAGTAAAATTGACCAAGGGACATGGAGGGTTTGTACGCATTCTTTGTGTGCACACACATATAAATCTTAAAGCATGATTATCAAGAAGTTTGTGTTTGGAAACTTTCGCATCCCGACTTGACAAACTTGAAATTGTCTATCAGATGAGAGTCAATGTGCCCCAGGATTGGGCAGTTATGAACCACTGCAGAATCGGTTCGTTATGCTGGTTTGTCCAAAGTCACTTACTTGACAACAACGAATAATGAAAGAAATAAAGAATGATAAAGAAAACCTGGGCAAATTAAACATGATAGACAGTAATAGTAAGTTTTGACTGCAAAAATCAGGACATTTTAGACTTTTTCCCACAATACGTTTCGGTAGACTATCTAGATCGTGGTTGTTTGGTTTGTCGAATAAGGTCAAGGATTTTGTGTAAAATGTATACTCGAACAACATTCTTCTCGTCCTCGGCAGCTACACATATGAAATGGTATACGGTTGGATAGAAGACTAGGTGGGTACATGCGACATAATAAAATTTATCTAGTTAGGATTCACGGCTCGGTTCCCGAGGCGTGTGTGGTATATGTAGTGGATGTGAACGCTCCGTATAGAGCTAATGAAGGAAAGCTAACAGGAAAGGTGAAGAAACTAAAAGGAAACTGACTCACAGTAGTTCGTCAATGTCTAGAATTTCACCACACTAAATGAAAATACTCCAAATCGATTTGATCCGTCTTGCTACTCTAAGGGGTTCTGAGTGCAAGATGGAGTTAGTACTGGATACAGACAAACAGAGAAATACACTGCAGTCGATAGTAGGGTTTGCTAATCCTCAACACCCTGAAACTCGGCACACAGAGTACAGAAAGTACAAGCGGCTACTGACGTTTGGGAAGAAATATATTTTTGGATTTATCTGCCCCAAACATCAGTTGTATATGCATATAAAGGAAAAGTGAAAGTTGCAAGAAACAAAAAATTTACGAAAAGATAAATGCTGTATGAACGCCACACATGCATCTACGGAGGAACGAGGTAGGCAGTGAAATCGGGTGGGTGAGTTCGAATCCATAGTAAGCAGATGGGTGGGTGAATCAAATAACACGCATGCATAAACCGACCAGCAAATGAAATATCGGAATGCGGTCAGTCAGTTCATATTGCATTCACACCAACAAACTTAAGACTGAGGTAGTTTGAGCACAAAATATGTAGGATTTCGGCAATAAAGAGAGGGGGTATTGAAAATAAAAAAAGAAATTATGATAAGTCCATGTACTATGGATTAACAAGTTCACTACCATCCGACGAATTTTAACCACCAAGTACTTACTGCTTATTTCAATACCATGTGCTTGTGCGATTTCTGAAAGTTTATGGCTAGCGCCTCAAGAAAAGCTGGAACGGTTTTGTTCACAATGTAGCAAAAAAGACGGTAAACTTTTTAGAGATTTTCTGCTTGGCCAAGTTCGAGCAAGTGTTTTATCATGGCACATTTAGTCATTCGAGTATGGGCATACGGAAGCCATTTCAGGGTGTGCTGCGTGATTCGAGCTTGTAGGGCCCTCACTGTGACCTTCGTAGTGCAGCCCACATGTACAATCAACCCCGTAAATAAGGTTATGCTTGACCAGCACTGAAAAGGAATCTTTCCTTGAAGTTGTTGTCGGCGGCACATGTATTTCCACCTTTAAGATAGTTTTTTGTGAAACCTCAAAATGCATGTTTCACACTAGTTGTTTCGGTGAATCACTTGATGTTGTAGTATTGTAGAAAGCAGATTTCCCTTTTGTTTAACATCTAAGTTAATTTACTTGAACATTTTTCAAAATGATCTTGATATTCAGCCTTTTTCATCAGGTGTTGAGAACTTCGTGTTTTCACTCATCACTAAAGCCGAATCCAGTATTTGAATAGCAATTTAAAAATAATTAACTTGTCTAAGGTTAAAATCCTGTCATCAAGAGGTATGGCGTCTTTCCACTTGATGGCTGTACAAGTGTTTTTTTTAGGAAAATAAACAGCATGACCACTCTACTCCATTCATCTACAGTTTTGAGCCCAAGAAATACCTCATCTAAGGCTATTGATCAATATCCTATCAGTTGTTATCGGGTCCTTCGACAGCTTTCCAACATGTCGATCGCATAATAATATCATTCTCTCTTGGCTTTTGTCTGGTGCGCTGGAGGGGAAATTTCCCGTTGCAAACGGACCTCGAGCACACTATGCCACTTAGTAAGGGCAAGTTATTGTCGATCGTGTTTAACTGGCAACATCATATAAGAATTGGATTGAAATATTGTACCTATGAATGTGCCAAACGCTCAGATACCACCATCATACTAGAATAATGTGAACTGGATGACGTTACTATAAATACTGTTCGGATTATGTAGTTTACTCGTAAGTGAAATGCAGTTCCCGTCATCCGACTGGTACGTAAAAAGTATCTCCAAATTCTCTCGTTATTCGAGCTCACTTGTTACATTGGAATCAAAACTAAGTTTATTAACGGTAGGTTCTGTTCGTCTATAACTACGGAGATGAGGATAACAAAGAAACTAAATTACTGTCCATCATGAAGCTATCAACTTAATTGCATGGCGTTAATTCACAGCAAAACTTTATCTGTTCGCACAGTTCGGATATTCTGTGTTTGATGAGAAATCTACTGATTGATTAATATCTTATTTAGAGTCATTCGATTCCCATTTTTGAGGCAAACTTGTTTAAATTTTAAGCAAAGCCGGTAACCGTTGAATGGAACTATTTGAATATGACCAGTGGTGTTTTACTTCCTCGATTATGTGAAAATGTTGGTAATTTATTAGGTAGGTCGACAAAATACCTTGGCCAAAAACAATCCCTATGAAGTCATACCTGATGTGAATTATGTTCGTATCTGTTAGACTAAATCGATATAATTCACTTCAACTTGGTGAATTGCACCGTCTACGGACACAAAGGCTGGAGGTGTTGATAGCTTTGATTCCTGATGTTTACAACCGACTTTGGCTCTGTTTGCGCTTATAAAATTTGCTTATTGTGAGTGTTGATCGAAGCGACAACAATTTACCTTACAATGCAAAGAATTTGCGCTCGGATACCAGTCTGATGGTAGTTGTCAATGACGGTGAGTTTATATCTGGTGGATTTGTAACCTCGGCTGGATTGAGCTTTTGACTGATTGAGACTTCATGAATTCAGAACGACTGACTGCTCACAAGATTTTCGGATAAGTATAATTTGTCATCACAGACTGAAACTGCGCACTTGTTGAATCTCAGCCCTTGTTCAAAGTTGTATTGATTTATTTTGAGACGCAGAAGTACATATGAAAAATATCCATGATATCTATGGTTCATATTTGTTTCTGAGCTAATGTATGTTTACATTCTGGTTACAGTTGTTTGATTGAAAATTTTCTTACTTTTCACTTAACACCCACATCCAGGAACATGGTGATCCTCTGCTTGTTTATAGACTGGATTATTCTGATGAACTAAAGAAATTATATGATTGGCAGCAAATAGAAAAAAATTCATGTGAAATTATCAGTGTAGAAATTGCTTAAAATTTAACCGCACCGTCTAAAGAAAACAATACATGCAATCATTGTGTCATAATGTATTGGATGCTCATTTTTGAAACTTTTGCAGGATGTCAACAAGAGAATGCTCCCACATCCTAAAGACCGGTGGGTTCACTGTAAACTGAAAGGAATTTAAAATGTCGTTTGAAAAACCTTCGTGTTTTTATGCTTTAGACAAGCTGATAGTTGTAGATTAGAGAACTTCCTGTTGACAAAACCATGAGTTGAATATGGAAGTTTTCCCGAGATTATTCGATACACAACTTCAAACTCTTCATTGAAATCACATAAATGAAGAGCGATTTCATCTACACGATGAAAGTAGTACAGTTACACCGAGAATCTTATTAGTGTTAAGTGGATTTCGTTATGTATGTATAAGGATCTAACGTTCGAGTACAATGTCCTAGTCTGGTTTTGAAAATATTGTATAACACGTGACACAAAAACAAAAAGCAATCGTGTAAGAAAAACTCATCGTGCATTAGCGACTCGGGAACTGCTGGGCATGATTTATGACACCAAGGGGCGAACTGCAATACGCGGGCTGAGTTGCCCCACTAACTGGTCGCAGTGAATGTAGTCCTGGAAACCTCCAGTATAATGGAATCTTTGTTTCACACTATTCTTTACAAAACAGAACTTGAAAGCACATAACCCATTAGTTTAGCACGCCTGTTTGAAACGGTCAGTTACCTTCAGTCATTTCATCAGAGTATGACGAGGACGTGGTTGGCGATAGCTTAACACTTCGTTTAGTGTGGAACAGTGGTTCTCCCAGAATAAATTTTAATGACACCAACAATATAAGGTAAACTGTTCACGGATAATTTGGTTATACTTCAGCCGTCATTGTAATGAAATCAATACAACCAGTAAATTGCAAGCAAACGTGGCTAAAAAATGTACAGTGCAGGTCTTATAAGCGAAGTGAGAATAATGGAGACAAAGAAACAGGCTTTCAAATGACATAACAAGATGCAAAGAGGAGACTTGTGTTAAGAGGTCAAATAGTCGTGAGGGATTAAGTGAGAGGTTGGGAGAATACTAATAATTACTATCAAGTTCAGTAAAGACCAAAACTGTTAGAGAGACACATAGCAGAATAATGGTAGTTTTTGGGAACAGGATAAAATTATCTGGGAAGAGATAAGTTAATAAACATTTGTTAGTATACACACAGCACTGAGTTTGTCCGGCGAAAGTCAACGGCCCCAGCGAACTTTAGATCTTGTTTTATCCTGAGGCGCAATATGATGCGAAAGCATTTGAAATCGCAAACTCAATGACTTGTCTCCCGCAAGTGCTTTGTGATTACACTTCAACCGATGTTGGTTCTAGAAGTACGCCATGGCCGGACACATCCCGAAATTGCTAAAACATTTAACGATGTGTCTGCCGTAACTTGGTGAAGCGGCTACTCGAAACCTAACATCAACGATGGCCAAACGAATTGTGACAATAGGCCATCAAGTTGATCCAACTAACTCAATCATTAGGCCGTTGCGCAATCAAAACCCGGTTTTGAGCGAGACGATGGGTGCTTGAACTTATCAGGCGGAGTTAGGTGCACACATTTGGTTGAGGGAACTTATCAGTTAACCTTGGTTCGTATTACTTATTACATGATGTTTTGTAGGCTTGTCTGTTCGCCGTTTGTCCCTATTTGTCTGATGTGTATAAACTGCATGTTTAGTCTTTGTTACTGATGACAATAAACAACTGTTAACATACTGCAAAATGTCTTTTTCTGCTCTAATGAACTTACCTGTTTGCTCCTCCGATAATTTACATGTTTGTCAGCAATTTTTGGTTATACTGCCTTCCAATGTTTTGTGTCAACTGACTTGTTCGATAAACATTCAGTGCGTTACATGTGGACGATACACCCCCATTCGTTTTAACCGTTATTAATTCAGTTTTATACACGTTTCCCTGCGAACGGTTTCCAGTCATCGCAACAACCGCTGTTGCAAACGTGACGTGGTTAAAACAAATCATATGGCGTAAAATGTTGTAATTTCAACTGGAGTATAAACCGGGACGGTAACCCCGATTAACGACTTCATAATACTACCCTGGAACGAAAACGAACGGGTGACAAACAAACTTTTCCCGGAACGAAGCCACTGGTAAACCCAGAAATCAAACTGTCCTGCAATGGCAAATCATTACCAAAAATGTGTAGTCTGTAAGTCTTTACAGGTGTTAATCGACTGTTTTATGATAACATGGTTGAAATTTAGCTAATATACTGAAATGGATTAGAAACTGAATAGATTGGACAAATGCTGGCTTGCTGCATTAGAAAGAAATACTAGAAAGTTCGATAAACAGGTTGTGATGTCAAGCACAAGTAGAGGACACCGAATAGTTTCGGTGAATAGATGTGAGTACACTAATTCTATATCATCAATCAACTAATCTAAGGAATGTTGGCAACAATCAATTTGTTTTCTTTTTATCACGAAGGCGTTTACAAAGTCTTCCAGACAAGGAATGTGACAAACCTTTGTCTATGGAGCGTTATCAGCTGCGTTAGTTAACTAACAAAATAGTTCTCAATACCCAGAGGATTAGAACTGCTGAGGCGGATGAAAACTCTCAAAGTATATCAGAGGCCTGTTTGACGAACGCAGTTTTAAAAATGTAAATCTCTTTTGCAATAACAGCGTACTCCAATACGTTGTAGTCAAATTGTTAGCAGTGGCTTCACTATCAATGAATTATATTGCGTCAGTAACGACTACACATGTATCGTCAAACCAAACCAAAATGATTTTTAGTTGGAAAAGTTTAAAGTGGCGGGTGAGATGTCTGATGTCGGAAGAGTTGGTTGAAATTTCAAAAATTGCTTTAACTGATTACTGCAATTCATATATTCAGTATAATTCGAAGATGGCAAATTTGAAGAGGTTACATCATGTATGAATGAGTTGATAGGCACAGCAGCAGATTAGCAAACAAGTGTGACCAGTGTTTTGATGTGGTATGGTTATGAACCAAATGGCTGAAACATGAAAAGTAGGCAGCGAATAGGAAGTTAACAATTCAAAGGCACAAAACCTCTGAGAGATAAGTTAACTGCATGAGTGGCCTACAGACCGCTTTTTCTATGCGAATGGTTTCATTTAGATAATGGAATACAATAACAACAAATATCTGTACGTTTTGTCGAAGGAACCGAAGAACAGAGGCTTTCACTGCAATTCCACATTTACTGGACAGAATTCACATTTTAAGACGCATCAATCAGTGTGAAATTATTAGGTCCTTGGTTCACCCATTGTGTGTCAGGATACCAGAATAAACCATCTCAGGTACGGGCTGAAGCTTCTCAAATAACCTTTTATGAACATCGACTATTCTACAACGAAAATCGTAAAGTTTTTCGCACCAAGGGTTGTACGTATTTCCATTATGGTCATTGAACGTACGTATAACCAGTTACTCTTACCGTTTAACGGCAAAAGGTGCCAAATAGTAATTAACAGTTTTTCAGTGACCATAGTTCAGCACACGCACAACGCTACCAAAACAGCTTTTTGGAAGAAATTACGTTGCGAAGGGACTAAGTGCATCTATTCGCCTGCTTACATGGGATTAACTGGAGTGATCATGAATTTGCTGGCATGTACACGGACAGAATTTCGGGGCATCTACCTATACGCATCAGGAGATACGATGCTGGTTATGTCAGAAGTGTGGTTGCTAGACGTCTCAAAACCCTGTAGTACGTGAACCCAGGTGATCTTTAAGACAAAAGTGGAGCTGACGGAACGTGACAAAAATGATGCTTACGAACTAATCAAATTCAAATTTATACATGAAAAAACAGATGATTATCAACATTGCATGGTGCTGTTCGACGTATCACCCATTCATGATTTGATTAGTTACGCAATACTTCCTCGCTTGAAATCATTTGAATACTGTTTGAGATGACTACTTAGCGTTCCGCATCAAATCGGCTTGTTCGCTTGTTGTAGATCCAAAACTTGGAAATGATGGGCCTGCTCCTTCTCTCAACCGCTTTGTGCTTCTGATGTTTTGATTTCCCATTCAATGTCCATTTTTCATGTTTCAAGCATTTTGTTCAGAACCATGCCGCATTAAAACATTGTTCACACTTGTTTGCCAATCTCTTACCAGGCCTATCAACTGATTCAGACAAAGACAAACCCGCCAGCTCTGCCAATTTGAACCAGTCCTAGCTATTGATCGTAGTACTCGGCAGAAGTGTAGGAGACTAGGCTTATACGAAGGTATAAGTGTGAATAGTCAGTTCACAATGCAGCCGCTGAATAGCTCACTATAGGTAGTCCTGATCTAGGTGAAACAAAAGAAACAAGCAGACGAGACGCAAGTACTACAGGTGGATTGCTAAGTCGAATCAATTCGAACAAGTGGTGTTTATTTTGCACAGGGAAAAGTGGTGAGGACTGTATATAAAAATGAGGCGAAATATGAAAATATGTACAATACCCTGTAGAAGCAGCTTCGGAGATGTCATCAAAAGCGTTATACACCAAACATTTTACTTACAGTTTTGACCTTTTCAAAACACGCTGGCAGACATTCTCATCAGGTTATTCCTGTGGACGAGGCACGTCAAGACGGTGGCAGATAATGGCGATCTGCAAAGATAAACGTAAGATCGGTAGTGTGTGGTGACAAAATACGAAATGATTCGTTTGAAATATACTGCACAATGCGCAAAAAAAGAAGGTGGCGACACTGTTTTGATGTTTATGCTGTTCACTGCTTTACGCCGTCCGATTACGAGATAAATCTGCGAACCTGCAAAGTATAGAATACAAGAGCTTTAAGTTATGCATGAGCACAAAGAATCGATGAAACAAGCGAATGGGTAGAATGTCAGTAGTTCAAAATCAGTGATAAAATATACGAAATAAATAAAAGTTGGTTGACTTTCCTAAGCGTGTTTTATGCAAGATAATTACGTAACGATATTCTATTCGGTATTCTGATTTCAAAGCTCAATTTACAACTAACATTCTGCACACTGACGGAAGCTCCAGCGTAGTTTCCGACACGTTCGCAAGAACTCGCTTCCACTCAAATTCCAGATCGCATAGCATAAGCTTCCAGCAAAATGCTAAAACTCATTTAGTTGGATCCTGACTTTTGATCTACCTTCATCTACCTTCTTAAGGTTCCCTTAGTCCTTTGCGTTTTTGCAAGTGCATTACTACGTGTGATATTTTTTCACGTGTGACACACTTAATCCTAGCGCTTCCTCTTCATCCAACTATTTTTGTTCATTTATACTCCCTATCCTACCTCAGTGTTCGTGCCACACTTAGGCTGATCACCGCCCATGATGTTTAGTTCGGTATGACCAGTGTTTTGTGTTGGTGGAATCGGTCACGCTCTCACTGCCAACGAAACAAGGTAAAACATCATACCGTCGCTTACCCTGGAAAGTTCCTTATTCCAGATGCAAGTTTATCTCACGTTCATTTCATTTTCTTTAACCAGTTACCCTAATCAAACAGAAAAATACTCTTGTCTACATATGTCGATAGATTTACGCGGTTGCCCGTTGCTGTTTCCCATGGCAACGTTTCCTCCGAGACAGTCACCATAACGTTCCTCAAGCATTGGTCTGCTACTATAAGAGTTCCATCTGTCGTCACTATGGACACAGGCCCGCAATTTCAGTCGGCCCTTTTTTGAGATTTGATCCGTCATTTGGCGTGGAAGGGCTTCAAGACGACTGCTTATTAACCTACTGCTGACTAGAGAGCTGGACGCTTCCACAGAAAGCTGAATGAATCAGTCGTGGCGCTTTCAAAGAAGTGGTAGACGAAGCGTTTACCGTTCACTTTGCTGAGCATTGGATTCGTCCTCAAAGAAAATGCGGAATGTTCCATCGCTGAACTGGTCTACAAAAGGACACTACGTTTACCGCATAACGTTTACATTCAAAATACACGCTTTTCAACCGATCTTTTGACCTACGCGCGTCCTTCAAAATCTCACATGAAAACGTTTCGTGTCATTCGAACCGGATAGTACTGATGTCCTGAACAACTCAGCAAGAATTTGCCTACTTGCATTTGTCTTCGTTTGTTTTGACGCAGTTCAGTGCTCAGCTTAAGAACTTTAATACGGTCCTTTCAAAGCGATCTTATGGGCAGACAAGGTTAAACAGTCAAACGTTCTGGAAAACATGACGCTAAGTGTTGGCCGTTTCAAGTTGGTCTACATCGACACGTATGAGAAACGTTTTTCCAATTTCACTGACCATACAGCTAAGTCACGAATCAATGATGCGCTTACCCCGTCCACTCCCAACACCTCTGATTGCTGGACCGTACTTGTCTTACAAAACGAAAGAAAGTGTTGCGTCCTCTCGCCCACCGAACAGACGCACAGTACATCATCACCATCTCCCCAACGGTTTTCATCCAGTTCAACTATACATTCTAGGAGGTATACTACCTTTGTCGGCCAGTTTTTATCAGCACTTTTACATCACCCACTCTTGTTTACCAGACGGTTACCGAGCATTTTCTCCACAAAAATGCTCAGTAGATGGAGCGCTGTGAAACGTTTCCTTTTTTAATAACCAAAAATATTTCACTCTTCATATCAGTGATTTTGTATCACTTGTCGCACGTTGTTCAAGTTGAGTTAAATTGACCTGGAAGCACTTCCAATTTCTCCTCTGTTTGTGCAATCAGTCGATGTAACTTCGCGGATCTTTCATACAGTTTTTCTTAACACCATTCTACTAAGAACATCGTTACCGTTCCGATCTTTCTTCGGCAACAGAAGGGCAACTCAAACTCATGATTATTTCATGGGCTGGTAATTTGGAATATTATGGTTATCAGCCCGAACACTGGTTGATACTTCCAGTGAATCCACTCCCTTGGTTACCGTAACTTGTCTGTACTCCATAATGTTTGTTGCATTCAGTTGTTCTTGTTAACACTAACGACCTAATGAGGCACGTCTGCATTTACTTGGGCTATTTGGTAACTCAAACTTGACCACTACAGAGCTACTGATCAGTTTAATTACACATACGTTAATAATTATGCAACCATTTGGGTAGTCAATTGTCCACCAGTTCTAATATGCTCTCATCAAGGATGAGCGCACCTAAGGACCTTAACAACCCTTAAATGATAGTCACATTTCTGGGGGTTGGGTGGAGAACTCATTTTTTGATGAACGGATATCGCCAAACTGACTAAAGCGCCTTGTTCTGTCTGCAAATCATTATAACTTAAAAGGCTGTCTGGTGTAATTCAAGCCACGAAGCATGTCAACGGGAAACTGATAGAAAAAACCATGTTAGCGCCTTTCAGTACATCCTCTAAGATGTCATAATGTCAAAGTGAAGAGAAAAAGGTTACAAACGACCTTGTCAGACAAGGTTGGTAAAAAAAACCCAGATATAATACAGTCCTTTTTGGCGCCCACTAGACTTGATGCCTGTTGTTGGAGGACGTGACTGAGGATAACAAAGTTACTTACCAACCCCATGTTTGGAGTACAAAACCATAAAATAATTATTTGTTTCAGAACAATGAATAAATTACAGTACATTGGTCTTTTTACATTTTTGTCTAAATTTATGAATTTACAACCGGTGTCAACTAATAGCAAACAGTTTTGTCATCAGAAACAGTCCTACGATAATCATTTTGAAAGAAACTCACGTCTGTCTCAAGTGAATTTGTCAAAGTTCCAAAGCTAAGGTTGGATAATAAGGCTCCTTTTCATCTGTGAATACCTCAAAATAATAGGTCAGAGTAAGTTAGTGCATTCGATTAAAGAAACTTAACTTATAATTTGATGATAATTAACAAGTATTTTTAAATGAACGGATCTCAACTGTTGTGTATCATTATTTCGGAATAACGTCGTGAGTACTTATTTAATTATGATGTGCGTTGGCCAATTGTCGATCGCTCTACAACCAACCTGAAGGTAGACTGTTTCGGTCGGGAAAGTTGTAGCCTCTGCAGAGTTGAAATACTCTGCCGACTTCCGCTGCAAGAGTGGGCAGGTAGTTAGTGTTCTGGTAGCATTAATGGTTAACTGTTTTGCATACACTTCTGCTGTTCACCAAGTTGATTGTTTTGAAGTAATTTCCAATTTTAAGCTGGCTCAACGTCTTCTTTGCACTGGTTCTCAGTAGCATTGAGTCCTATTGTACCCACGGCTCGGATGAACTGAATAAGCATCCCGTAGCCAATTGAAGAGACAGCAGCGTTTATCTCCGAATGGCGGTGGTTTCGCCTGTTTTCTAAGGGACTCTAAGTTTTTCGAACGTTCTACCTGAAAACACTTACTTAAACGTGCGTACTTCAGACAAATAGTTGCCGTTTAGTGCCCAGCTTGCGGGATGAGGTCGTGGACTTCCAAGCAGAGGTATCTTTTTTTCAGAAAGTCAACACACGACGGTGCTCACACCATAAGTATGACACCACGATTTGATGATCAACGGCTGTCGATATCAGTAGATGCAATTTCATGTGGGACAGTACATTCTGGTAGTAACCTAGCAATGATGTGCCATTTTCTCTGCAACGATGTGTCTCAAGTGAAGGCCTGCGCCTTCAATAATCTTCAGAGTAACATTAGTTCTAAGCAAAGTGCCATCAGAGCTAACCTGCGTACTGCAACACTACCGATGGTTTGCACTGATACCTACTTCACAACAGCTGATTGCAATATGCTCGACAAGAGTGGAAAGTTGATTCAAAAGTGAGGGACACCAAATTACATAACAGATGTTGTTAATCAGAACTCCGCGCTGACCAAGATCAAACAATGTACCGTTGCAAAACCTTCCATCGACGTCCAAGTGGAGAGTTTCTAAGCAGTAACGTTTACTTAACCGAAGTGTGTCTACTCCCAGATTATTGGTAAGGTTTTTCCAGTCAGCAGCAAGCGCCACCATAGAGACGGCTGTGAGATTGTCGATGAACTTCATTACTTTGCGATTCCAGAATACAGTCAGTTTTCGCACAACCCGAATTGATTCACAAACGGTTTAATTTTTACTGCTTGGAAACCGTTACTCTTCTAGACGGATAGCCCAAAGTCAGCCACTGACTAGAACTCGGTCAGAAAATATGATTTTGATTCTTTTGCGTAATTCAAGCTCAAACCGGTTAACCCAGCGGCTGACGCCACAGTATCCCCGGATCAGAGAACAGTATACATATGTCTCCTTTTATGTTGTCTAGCTGTGATTTTCAGTGCTAGTTGCACGGAAACATCAGCCATGTTTTGAAACAGACTGCATGGTATGAAACAGCACTACCTGCAAACCAACAGGGGTCTACCTAAAAATTATAAGCGGGCAACTCCAACATGGCACACGGTTTTATTAAGTTGTTTGAAGTAATGATTAATGAGAGTAAAGTGCATATTTTCAGAGTATAAGCAGTGTCGTGGCACAAGAAAGTGTGTACAACAATAAAAGAATATGTTCATTCAGAAACGTTTTCTTTAACATCGGAGATATGGGAAATGCTTGAGGACAGAAAAGAAGGTTCCGCGTGGAAGCAGTTGAAGTGGCATGCTTGCACGTTAACAATATCTTTGGTAGGTGAGAAATAACAGAATAAGAAAACATTATTGGACTGAGTGGTGGCTTGATGCAACTTGACTGCTCCTTAACAAAGATGACTGGTGAATTCCATCAGAACCCCTCGCTAAACAGTTTGATCCAAGTGGCCGAAGAAGTTTCGTGCTGTATACGGACAGAAATTCCTTAGAGGTTTGGCTACATTGCTCAACTTTTATAAACTTTTCTTCAAACTAATCAAATCCATTTCAGAAAATCACGGTGTTTATGGTTTACGTTCTCTCTCTGAATTGAAGGCAAACGAGTAACTTGCAGCCGTAAATCAATACTACGAATCACCGAAGCGGAATTATTAAATAATCTATTACACTTTTTATTTGTATCTTCAATAAACTTGAACGAACGGTTGCCTTTATGCTGTACAATGTTTAAAATATTTAAAACTGCTAGCATCTTTGATCTGTTTAGAAACCAAACGGCAAAAGAGACAACTTTCAATGTTTCAGCAACTCAAAAACATGGAGTGATGCGGCAGAAAGACATTTATTTCTTCGACATAATGGCACGCATAAAACCACGATTTTTCAAGCATATAAAGATGAAACTGTTCCACGTGAAGCCTATAGAGTAGAAATAAAAGATACTCTGAAGGAGGTGATTAGTTTACATATGCACTAAAAAATAAACTGTTTTGAGATTTTACGGGGCAAGCCACGGAATGAATTGATCAGTTTTAGGTATCGGTTGCTCCGGAAAAATTAACATATTACACAAATGTATTCAATTGCTCAAATAGAACAAATGTCCCGTGATTGCAAAGTAAAATAATGATATAATTCTTTCAAATGAAATTGAACCATCCGGATTGGTTTTTGTAATTGCCGCAGTTCGAGAACAAAAGTCAACCACAATTAACCTTGATGATTATCGTCAAAAAGGTTTCATAATTTTTGTTGTAAAAAGTGTAAGAACGGAAAGGCAACATCGTCTAACAGAATGTAATGTTTTTCTTTGTTCATACATAATGACAGCATATCAGGTAGTCCATTACAAATGAGAATATCAACAATGCCAAATTCATCGGAACAGGTAGTGAGAATGTTGAGAAGAAATAGCAAAACTCAACGGTTCATATGCTGTTCTTCAGTATAGCGCTCATTTAATGTTTTGTAGAGAGTAAGATTTCCTGTTCGATCAATATAGTAATAACGAGTGAATGTCACACCAGGCCGAACAGAGGTTAAAGAGGCTCACACTGGAAATTTTTGCAACTACTACCTCATAGTATAGGCCTAATCGTTACAAGAGATTTATTTATTTACATAATTCCTGGTATATAAACGAGTTCAACTAAACAGATTGCCTGTCGAACTTTCTCACTTATTTGGCTCTGTTATCGATACTGCTCACGTTAGCCGTTTACCAAGCCATATGACATTAGGTCTGGCAAAACTGATCAGAAAGAGTACATATATATATGGGGTTATAGAAAAAACATACTAGACGCCGTCATCATACACTGAAAATGTTGATTTTTCAACAAGATACAGTCTTCTGAAGAGAACAGGTATGATTTATTGTGCTCCAGTTACCTTTACGAAGGGTCCATTTTTGTGCTATTGGGTAATCTGGGTTCAAATATCCAGTGTAAATGTAGTCCCGGTTATTATCGTTCATTAGCGAATGATTACTTTATTGACCAACATTTGGATGTTCTCATTTTGAAAGGCAGTGTTTCAAACAGATCTGCCTACCTCGCGGTTTGTAGTAAGTTGTTGTTTGTAGAGAAAATTTGACCTACAGGACCGAATTGCCTGTTCCTTGTTGGTTTTCTGGAGACGTTCTCTCAGTTATACACACGTGAGGTTGCATCATATCATTTTTTTTATTTTAGATCAGTGCAACTGACTAAGTGTTCCGCTGTCTGAAGATGCGCTCTTGTCATAAATAAAAACGGTTCATCAAGTATTTACTATTTTCGTCAAACGAACTCACAAATGTTCATAGCTACTTTATTCACATGGACTTTCCAGGCAGCCCCTTTTGGAAAGAAATACAATCCCTGGGTTTTGCTCTTGGTATGGTTCGCCAATAGTGCATATCCTTGCCAATATTGGGACTAGAACTCCGGCCACGCTTTCCTGTTGATCAGTCGACTGTACTCATCACTGCCTTACTAAACTTACGTTAGACACGAGTGAAGTACCAAAAGCAACCGCACAGCCACACTTACTGGTGATTGGTGCTCAGTTCCGGGGAGGGTCGATAGATAAGTATTTGGGAATTCGATTGCTGCAGTCAGTTTTCACTGGTGTTCCTAAACTCCCCTACCAAATGTCACCACGCGATTTTGTCTGCACAAGGCGACTATAAAAAAATAGAGCGTTTTATCTGCTTACAGCGCTATTGTGAAATCAGTCAGCAAATATCTGTAGTTGAATTCATTTAACACGTCATCCAGGATATTAGGTCTAGAACATTTTCCAATCTGTGATTGTGCAAAATAGGGCACACTTTCAGGCAGGCGATGGAGGATCCATCACCTCCTCCCGCGGCAGCTGACAACGGAAATGGAATATAGTATAAAAGCGTGGCTTACAAGAGACCTCAAATTAACGGATGGCAGGCAAAGTGGCGTACTAAACTAATTGGGAAGATTGTCAACACAGCCATTTGTTCCAACCACTAAGACGGTTGTAGGTGATGATGTCAACTGACTAGAATAGTCGACATTATTGTCAATCTAATTTTTCGAAAGTAACTAACAACTCTGAGTTCGTATACAGGAGTACGACACACGAGTTCTACTAATCAGTAAGGCAGTTTCAGCCAGTCACTTTTCGGAGGCATGGCACTGAAAGATGCACACTGCGGTACAGTTTACGAATTAGTGACAAACCATGCTACACGGAAAACCTTATTTTTACAACGTGAACAGCTGAAATAATTCACTTCTAACTCAGTTGTTTGGAACTGTAAATTGATCGCATTTTAGTGAACAATATTTCATTCCTTCCTATGGTTATCCAGCCAGACCTCGTCGTAAAGTCATTTATGATCTAACTGTTGTTTACATAACAAAATTTGTCATGTGTGACTGAATTCACTCAGCTGAACTGTGCGTAATAACTAAGCGTAGTGTTTAAATTCCAGTCTAATAGTATGAAACAAAATGAACATCGAAGTAATTTACCAAAAGCTTATAAACTTCCGAAATGTTACCTATTTTATAAATTATTGTAAACTGTGTGTCAGTTTTTAGAGAATGTGATTTAATAGTGTTCAGAATTCTACAATTACCAAAATCAAACTACCAGTTATGTGGCATTTCCAAACCGAATTGGAGTGATCCTAATTGCACGTACGCTTCCTTCCGGTCATCAGTTATCTCTAACACACTAGCCTCGTTTCTATACATCCGGATAAAATGACATGACGTGGAGCCATCTGTTCCTTTTCACCACGTGTATCTAACTTAATCTTTAATCCACTATACTTGTCAACTATTTCAACTTTTCAGTCGTTCTTATTTCTTTTCCACCCATCAGCTTCCACTTGACCGCTTTCATTCGGTACATCACACATTTTTACAGTTCACTCTACTCGCCCCGATAATACGTTATGCGGGCCAACTCACTGATGTTACAATGAATCTGTGGTCCGGATGAATGAAGCATTAATTTCGCCATCATTTAAAGTCTTCAGCGAATTCAGTGTGTTAGAAACTTTGTTAACTTAAGCTGAAACATTGAGATAGTTAAAAAAATATTCACAAAATCCACGTATGTTCATCATGAAGGAAGTAACGACAGCTCAGCCAACTTATTATGTCGCACAGACTTATCGACTTACATAGAGGTTTACGTAGAAAATATGTTAATGAGTTTCAAAACGCCATGCCAAAGGATTTCTCCGGGAGATTTACAAATTGCCCTTGAACTGGTAACAAAGATTTTGAAATGAGCAGCATGGACGCTATTTAATAGTTGGAGGGAACGTGAGAGTATAATGAGAAGATATTGACAGATGTTCATATCGGTGCTGTGTTTTATGAAAAGAAATTTTACTGTGTTCAACCATCATGTATCTGGAGGAGCTCTTATCAGTTGACAAACATAAAAATTACGTGCAAAATCTGAAATGCCTTGGTGTGTTGCATTGGACAGATTGCTCGAGAACTTCAAACAGGCAGATATCGACATCAAAGGTGGTTCATAAAGGTGTTGTCTGAATGGAAGTTTACAGATGCGAGATCTGTAAATAACGGTCAAGGTATGAGCACAACCCATGAAAATGAGCGGAGACACACCTGTACAATCAGACAAGGATTTATGACTGCGCATAAAATTTTGGTCACAAACAAACCACAAAGGTCAGAGTAAAACACAACATCTAGGATACGTAGAGGATTGCCATGGTGTGTCTGTCTGACGTGCTTCGGTCGGATGGTCACTCAATGAATCAACCAATCATAATCACGTGTTTAAGCGTTTAGCCCTCCTACCAACTTGTGTGATCGATAGTAAGAAGTTCACTTATCTTCATCTATCTCTACCTTATGCTATTGAAAATGGTACTCCAGACGTAGTCTTAGCCACTACCAAATTACTTCCGACCACTGGCCTTTTAAACTTTTGTTAGTAGGCCAGCTGTCGCTTTACCCGATTTAATTGCCCCTAACTTCTTGATTTCTTTTACTCACTCTGTCAGTTTTTGAATCAGGAGTGATATGTTCCAAATAAGCCTCATCGATGATCAGGTTATTTTTACACTAGGAAACACTGGTCAGTCTTCAACCTACAACAATTGATCAAAATTTCTTATGTTTCTGTTTGGTTGAATGAAGGGTAACGTGAACAAGAAGCACATAGTCAGATTTCGATATTTTTGTGTGTTTAGCGTCGGCTCCGTATTAGACTGTAGAATCAAAATATCCATTTTTGCGCTATGAATTGGGGCTTATGGTTTCCTTCACCTTCTGTCATATAAACTTTGCCAAATAATTTGTTTGTTTAGATGCACAATTTTCTTTATTTTCAATCAAGACCTACTAAAACAAGACTATATTGGAGCAACTGCATCCTGTAGTAAACACTATGCGGTTATCAATTTAAGATATTTATGGTCATAACTTGTTGGAAATGACTACAACGATTCATTTTCAACCTCGCACCAAGAAGCAAACTAAAGTGTCATAGATATCAGTAGTAATTCTCACTATCCGGAATATTAGATGTACTTGACAGTACTAGGAAACAAATAAACAGTTTTCACAGAGGTATGATCACGAAGGCAATTTCTGTATGACTGGCAGCTGGTAATGTGACCTACGATGGTACGTAAATCAGTATGGATTGTTGGTATGATATTTTCTGTATACCAAGTGACTGTTGACTGCCACTAACTTTCAACTGATGCACTTATGTACGACAGGGAGAAACAAGTAGTATGCATAGACAATATAATGTTGAAAAAAGTGGCGTATTCGAGTCACCTTTGTTTACCACGTTAATAGTTAAAATCTTTCAATGAATCATTTTCACGAGAAGGCCAAAATCATTACTTCAGTAGACGGCTGAAATAGAAAACCAGGCACACGTTGTCATACTTTTATGGATGTGGTTTGTTAATCATATATTTTAGTCAGATTCATTAAATTATCTCAACTACCTGAAATAGTAGCACACTCAAAACCACAAGTCACCTCAGCCAACTCTAACCTAAATTTGATTATGAAGTAGCTGAATGTAGTGCGACAATAAAAAGCGCATCAACATTGGGCTACTTGAAATTGATGAGTAGTAAACACTTTAACGGTCAAACAACAAGTTTTATTGCATCTTCACGGTGGCCACTTCTATGCATGAGTCAGTTTCCTCACCAATGTCCACCACGGATAATGTTCACTATATACTGGCTGTAGCACACTACCCTCCGAAGCAACCGCTATGCATGTGACTGTTAATCTCCAGCGGGTCCGCTTTTGTGTGCACTGCTTCCTCCAGCTGATTTCATCACCTGTTTCGAAGCTTTTGTTAGGTATAAGGTGCGACTTTTTCACATATCATTAGCAACCTAGTGGTTGTCTTGCATTAACAGCCTAACTAACAGTGTCACTGTGGGCGGCTCATACTTTGGATTTACTTGATGACCAATGACAAAACAACACTTCTGAGGGGATTAATGAGTGAATGTGTCGATGACAATACTATGTAAATGCCCAATTCAATGGATCGTTCACGTAATAAGGCGGATAGACTTGCGATGCTGTGCACGTCATTAAAGTGTGTGCCCCCCGTGTTGATATGCTAGTGACTCATATCTTGCACTTACCTACAAAGATGGCTCACATTCTTCAGGAATTTGGGCCCCTGAGATAAGCATACTGCTTACGTCACGGTGTCTGGTATACATAGGTAAGCCAAGTATCCATCTGAAAGAGGGTTTGACAATGAGTTTTAGTGATGGACAATCTAGAAAGCTGATATGTTATGAGAGGACCTAATGTTAGTAGAGGCAGGTGTGGCTAGTTCAGTGGCCGATAAATTGAACATCGTTGAAAAAGCTTCCGATACGGCAGTCTAAAGTAGCAACAAATGAGGGGGTCGTATTTGTGAAGGCATCACACTGATTCAACCAAGGATTGTTTTGACAGTTCAGGTTAAGTTCCAAAGAGGAGTGGTGGTGAAAACTGTGCATGATTTTTCTTCATGCCACAAGTTGCACGATACTAATAATCAGTTGTTTTGTACACGCGAAGTGAAAAGTGCAGATAATCGGTCGCGGTTGTCCTCAATAGTTGACCTGTTTTTGCTCCGGAGATAACCTAACGCAAGCAGTCGGGGAATTTACTTCCGATGCGTACGAAGAACTCAAACATTTAGCCCCATTGCCAAGCATGCTTTGGCACTGTTTTATGCCGACTAAAACGTCATGCATGCCATGAACACAACTTACCTATCCGGACCCCATTATTTTCAGTGGCAACATAATCAAAGCCATTCTTAAAAAGATGCCTAAGTGGGTTTCTCAGTTCTTTCAACCTTGTGAGGTGTCCATTCTGAACGTTTCAGTAATGCCCAGTTTCTAGAAACATATGGCATATCTACTCAGTTATTCTTTTCATTCATCTAGTTTTTGAGACGATTCCGATGTCTGCTCAACCACTACTGATATAATCAGGAAACGCTTCATAAATCGGGGCAAAGTAGAAATGTCTATCACTTCAGTGGAAGATAAATATTTTCGGGAACGAAGCGGAAAATTTTTGCTGTATTTAACTACACGTTTCTCTCCTGCATAAAAAGAAAACCTTTCTCTTTTATGTCAAAGATAAAATGTAAGCAAAATGTCGCATTTTTATTTCTGATACTATGTCTTTTAACCGTACTTAATATTTTGTAACTAGCCTCTACTTAGTTGTCCTAATGAGTAGTATTTCACAGGTTGTAAAACGGCACACAAATTGCAGTTAACGACGGTTTACAGCGTCTATAAAACCGAAACGTGAAATAGACTGTCAAACATTCTTTGCCTGAAACAGTTTATCACGAACCACTCTGTGTAACTGGTAACAGACACAAGAACATATGAGGCGAGAGAAAATTATATATACCTTTGTCGTAGCATATTGTCATAATAATTTTACCTCTGGAGAACTCTTAAAGTTTTCGTTATTTTTGTTTACTAACGATGCCTCACTTTTGTAAAACTTTTTTTTTCATTTTTTTGCATGTGGTCTAAATTGAAAAGTAACCTTGCAACACAATACAAATTTTGCGCGCGCCGGTCTCCTCTTCTCCGTGTTGCGCAGTTGCTTGATGACACTACACGGATCTTTCACTCAATCTTTCACCTCCGTCGTACTACGAACATCGTCGCAGCTCCAACTGTGTTTTAGCAGTCCATGGTAACTGCGTAATATCCTTATTTTCGGGATACCGGCAATTTGGAATATTATGATGGTGATCTTGAACACCTGTGAACACCTTTTGTGAGTCAAATCCTTTGATTAACGTAACGTGCTAAAACCCCGTAACTATTCTGTTGCATCCGTTTATTTTGTTGCCATCGGTAGCCTTATGAGGTACGCTTGCGTTTATTTAGGCCATTCAGTAACTCGTTTTTGACCACTACAAACCGTGACTTTCGAACCCAATCAAAGTGTGCACACACGACCATGAATTCAGTAGGACATATGTTGTCAAATTAGTCAGTTGTTCGGATGTCAGACTCTACGGAAAATGTGTTCATTCACGTTGATTAATACAAGGTAAACTGACGATAAAATAAAATGTACCCAGTTCATTCCGTGTGTGATTCCTTTAGATAATGAAAACAAAGTCAAGGATATTCGTTTTTAGAAATTTTATACAATGTGTTAAATGTTTATAGCTGGCCATGCGTATAACTGGCGATTATCTTACGTCGTGTACTTCCACCTGCTTGTTGCTCTACATGTTGAGCTTTTAAGCTTTGACAGCATGTTGGAATCAGCTGCGTATGAAGATCATCTAAAACCCTTTGAATCATCATTAGAAACGCGATTAACACCCATACTTACTTTCATTTAAAACATAGAATATTACAACTTGCTCGTAACTTCATGTTATTCTCAATCCATTTATCAAGGTACTATCACACCACGAAG
>JTDE01022114.1:0-21901 GCA_014338405.1 Paragonimus skrjabini miyazakii
TCTCCTTGCTCATCCTGATCCAAATGCACCATTGTCAATCGTAACCGACGCTTCTGACACGGCCGTTGGGGCTGTGTTACATCAGCACGTCGGTAAGCAATGGCAACCTTTAACTTTCTTCTTTAAACGTTTACGACCCGCTTGGTATAGATTTGTTGGTAATATATTTTCGTATCCGCCACTTCTGGCATTCGGTAGCAGGCAGAACTTTTACGTTTTATACCGATTACAAACCGTTAATCTATTCTTTAAACGCTTCATCCGACAGGCATTCCCCAATGGAAGTTAGGCGCCTGGACTATACCTCTCAGTTTACAACTGCTATACGACATGTCTCAGGTACCTAAAACACTGTCGCGGACGCTCATTCACTTGTCCATAACCTCAGCGCAGATGCTGACAAAGTGGATTGATCCCATAGCCATGGCTGTCGCGCAAGTCACTGACCCTAAGATCAAGCATCTTCGTCAAAAGAGCCTTCTCACAATCCAACCCGAACCACTGACATCGCCAGGAAAACAATCCTCTGCGACACTTCCCAAGACACACCTCGTCCTGTAGGGCCTGCATTCTTTCGCCGCACAATTTGTCTCATCTTAGCATACGCGCTTCAGTTAAACTTGTCACTGAACGTTTCGTATAGCCTAAGGTAAACCACGATATCCGCAGTTTGAGCTGTTCTTGTCTCCAATACCAACGTTTTAAAATCCACCTTCTTCTGGCCCCTTTCCTTTGCCAGACGCACGTTTTTACCACGTGCATGTCGACCTGGTTGGCCCCTTACCAACCTCAAATGGCTCTATTTATCTGTTGACGTGTGTTGACCGTTTCACAAGATGGCCTGCAGCCATACCGCTACCTAACTGCTCTTCAGAAACGGTAGCCAGCGCCTTCTTGGAACGTTGGGTGGCACAATTCGGTTGTCCAGCAGTGGTGACCACAAATCGTGGACATTTCACAGCCTTCTTAAATACGCCCGGATGCAAACACATTTGCACTACGGCTTATCATTTAGCGGCAAACGGAATGGTTGAACGTCTCCATCGTCAACTGAAAGCCGCTCTTATTGCCCATGCTATTCCTTCTTGGAAAGAGGCACTCCCGCTAGTACTGTTAGGACTGTGGAACACAGTTAAAGAGGAATTGAACGCTACAGCAGCGGAACTTGTCTTTGGCTGCACACTTAGGTTACCAGGTGGACTTGTCTCACTTGCACCTTCAGCACCGTACGATTACGGCAGCCATACAGCTCGCTTGGCGCACCACATGCTAAAGCTACGTCCGGTGCAGCCTAAGAAGCAATCATCAGCTGTACATGTGCACGCTAAACTTTCTTCGTGCATACGTGTTTTCCTTCGTACGGATCAACTTCGTCGACCACTGTAACCGCCATACACCGGCTCCTATCGTGTACTCTCAAGAGACACGAAAACCTTCACCGTTAGCCGCAACGGTAAACGCGAGGTAGTTTCCGTAGACAGGCTGAGACCAGAACTTATGGAGGAAGGATCAGCTCCACTACCATCGACAGGTAACGTTCCTTGCAGGAACCTCCTCCAACCCTAATCCTTGCTCCCTCTGCCTCTATGCATAATCGTCTTGGTAGGGATCCCCGCAAGGCTGTACGTTTTGCGGAGCATGTTAACATAATTTATTTCTGGAAGTGACGTTTTTTATTATAAATTACGCACATTCGTAAGAAAAGAAAACATTGTTTTGACCCTCATGCTTTTGTAATTATCTGGTGCGTTACCAGGTCCGCAACCCAAACGGCGTTGTTCTGGACCAGGTTTATTCGTACGCCAACCCTCTTCTTTCTTGAGTCTATCAACTTTAAACAGAATCACAAGAAGAAGAGTAAACCGAAAACAGTCACTTGAAATTGAAAGGTCCGTGAAGTCGTCGGCTGTGAAATTATTTAGTCGACCGGATACGTTGACACGGTGTTATCCTTTTCCGTCTGTCATGTGGGTACGCCACTATGTTTTCTCCTTTCTGGACTATGCAAACATGGTGCGTGAAGAAACAATTCCAGCTACCCATGGTACAACACTGGACAAACCTAACCTCTTTTCTCTTAAGAGTTGGGCAGGCCGCTGCGATAAAGACGAAACCCACCGAGGACTAAATAACTTAAATGAAAGAATCCTTCGAACGCACCAGTCATTTTCGACCGACCCTCTTCTGAAATTTCACGTTCCCCATCCCATGTCATCATTCTTCGTGTGTATCACCCTGTAACTGTGATCACCCAGAAAGACATATATTTTCTTCCCTCTTTCTGTCTGAAATGACGAAGGCCTGCTATATAGCAACTATAGTAAATGAAACTTTTTTGGTCGCATTCACGTGTACATTTTTGATGATCTTGGTTTTTCACCTACTTTTGTTTTAGTCAAGCCATCCCTTTTGTAATATCCGTCCCGGGGCTACAATCACAACTCGCTTCGTGCTTTCTCTGTGCACTCTGTTTTTCAAGGTTAATACTAATACACGGGGGTCAACGCGCTGAGTCCATATTCTTCATTGTCGGTTGGTCTTCGATAGTGAGCACAGACTGGGTATTATTCTATTGGACCAGTACCAACGAGCGGCCCATTAGAAAATTTGTTGCCGATCCGAAAAGCTTTTCTTGACAGTACTCAAAGGTGCCTGAAATCCCCAGTCCAACAGGGCCTACAAACTCGGACTCGGACTTTGCTACTATTCTTGAGGAATTCCACAGCAGTATTTTGACACACATACCGTCCTGCTACCAGGTTTCTTCTGCCGTTGAATTTTACTGCATGAACATTACGGATACATCTTATTTTGTCGTTCCGCCTTTCCTTTGCCACCTCAACGGTTGTTCTGTCGGCTCAGATGGCATTTTTCTTGAAGCCCTTATCAAAGCCTCCGAGCAGATTTCTGTGCCGCTTAGCTTAATGTTCATACAACTTACTTCCAAAGGGAAGGGACTTAGTACATGGACGTCACATCCTGCCTTCAAAGGAAGTAGATGTACATGTTTTAATAGTTATAATCAATTATCCTAGCTCTTCAATTCTTCTGTACTCCTAGAAGCACTTTTGTACGCCTGGCTTCATAATCGTCTCTTTCTAACTTCTTTGTCCGGATGAAACAGCTTTTGCAGGGGACACCCGTGCACCACGAATCTTTTTAGTTTCAACATTTGTTTAATCAAATCAATTTCTCCCAGTTCCCTATTCCTCAGTGGTACCGTAATACTGTCTACGTCAGTAGATAAGTTCACTATCTGAAAAGAGTGATTGCAACTTGAGCCGCTTTGCACTCTTGACTGAGTGTGTACAAATTGAAATGAAGTGACTTATAATTGTCACACAGTCACAAATTTTAAAATGTTTCGAGAAATAAATCAGATCAGTTTTATTAAGCGATAAAATGTGACCGTTACATAGACCTGTACTCACTGCCTCTCTCTCTTTATCTGAGTGTGTTACAGAGACCTTCCTCATTTTTGAGAATCTAAACTAATTTCACCGTTAGAACGAATATGCTTTGCAAATAAGAGGTTAAAATTCTAATTCAACAATTTCCCCTTAGCAAAGAAATGGCCTCAGTTGACAGGTTTTTTCCTCTCCAAAGTGCCATTAAAAGCAGTTCAGATTAATACCTTACAGTCGAATAAGTCATGAAAATATTTCATCTCCCTTCCGTATTTACCATGGCTTGAATGATACAAATTATTCCATCGTAAACACAAACAACCATCCTGCCAGTTAAACGCCGAATGCACGTTTTGATATTTTTGCGGCTTAGGTTCTTGTTTCCTCAGAATGAGACATATATACTTCTGAACAGGTTCAAATCTTAATGACACGACGCCTCCTTCTCGAAAGAGAACACACTGCACGGTGGTTTATGTCAGTCCCATGTTTTTGTATAGCGAAACGAACCCCAAAATCCGTAAACATCAGAAACAGTTCCTTCCATGTAAATTAATAATTCACACATATTGGTAGTGAAACTAAAGTAAACACGCTCCAAGCATGTTTTGGATCATTACAGTTTGGCCAATCAAGAAAAACGAATATTGTACATACGATTTATACGCCAATTCTGTAGTTCAGTGACATTTATTTTGATGTCAACACGGTTTAAATCCTAGAATGTGACAAAAGTTCATTATACACAAAACACTGCCACTCTCATATATATCTTGGTTGAAATAAATTAAATTTTCCACAATAAAAAGGCACATTTCCAAAAGGTGGCTAATGAATGCTTTGTTCAAATTGAAGGCGAATAGGAGTGAAAGGTATCAAGGTTGAAAACACAAAATATCACAAGCAGCATATCACAAGTGCATTAGCATTGTACCTTGGTAATGACAATAAAGTACTTAAATCATAATAGAGGAAAGTGATGTTCTCTCCGCAAAAATGGCCAGCTCTCATGCACTGATTCTTTCGGCCAGATACGGTTTTCGACTGAATTTCCAACGTTGACCCAAGAAGGCAGTGCATTTAGTGAGATATACAGAGTTGTGATCCGCTGTCAGTTCCACACATTGATTTCCGTGAATTATCCGGTCATCCTTATGATATTTTGGGGATGGAGAGATAAATGAAATAAACAGATAGGGTTTATACTGCTGATAAGGTAAACGTTTACATAAAATAGGGTGATTGGACTTTTTTTCCCGGTAATTTTTTCTCAAGCTAATACAAGTACAAGACGGGTCATGAGACAAACCGCACAAAAAAAACAAGAAATGAATGTTTACGAATGACAATGAAGGTGACTGTTAGACCACATGAAATTTATTAGGTCTGGACCGGACGTTCCCTGGATGTTAAGTCACACGGTCAGGGCCGGACGTTTGTCCGTGGTTAGAGAGGATATGACTGATCTGTGACCACGAAAGTATCGAGGACTGACAAAATTTCTTGGGAAAGCACAGATTATGATTGTATAATCTGATTGCAATCGATTCGGAGGTCGCCATAATACGCTGACGGACCGTTCTGAGTTGAGTGATAGCAATTCTGTAGACAACCAGGAAAGATTAGGCGACGCCCATGCGATGGTTGGTATCGGCTTAAGATGCAACAGTGGCGCCAGTAATTGATGTATAACAGACGGTTCCGATCCACGCTGAATGATGTTCCCTGATCCTTTCTGAGACTAACTTGTTTTGCGGCACAACAATGACATAAAGAAAAATACGTGAGCAATGATCAATTATGGTCTGGTAGCTCATCTTTCAGGCTCAATCTTAACATCACCATTGTTGTGAGCCAACTTATTAAGGTTGCCGTTGAAAAGGTAGCTGACTGGTAAATGCAAATTACATTGCTGTGTTACAATATCCCCTTTGAACGGAAGCTTTATAAACACCGTTTACTTCTCAACTATTGGCATTATTACATACAGGGTTTTGGCCTTTCTATTTGAAGTGAATAACTGTTCCGTATAACCATTTCCCCTCAGTTGGTTTTGAGCTGTTTTCAGTTCTTGCTTCACTGTGTCATTCGAACGTATCTTTTTGCTGGAGTTTCTAGGCAATGGGTTAAATTTGGTTTCTGTTTGAATAGGCGCACAGCCGTTGAAGTTAGTATATTGACCTGTCCATGTAGGTTTTTGTTATACCGACCGACTCAGTGTATATATCGTCAACATAACGGTGGTATACACGAAGATTGTGAATGGTAGACCAAAAATGGAAGCCTAGTTTGCCCATGAATGCGTCCACCAGCAGTGGATCTAAAGAGGATCTCAGTGCCACCCTGTCCAATAACCAGTACAGCTCGCAGTTGAACATAGAATGAACGTTAACAGTGCAATATGAATTCTTTTAAGTCCGAATTTTGCAATCCGGATACGCTTTCCGGTTATTCTGTCTGATCACACAGAACGCTAAGTGACCCCATCAACGAAACACCTGTGAGTAATGAAGTTACATCAAGAAGGCTCATGGGTCAGTGTTTAACATTAATATCCATCATGAAATACACAAACTTGCAAGTGTCACAAACAATATATGGGCATAATTTCCGTCGTATAAGCTCCAGTATTTTTGGTAACTGCTTAACAGTTACGTGATATGGTGGATTATATGTATCAAGTATCGGTTTAATGAACCTCATTATCGTCGTCATCACCTTTTTGTTTAAGCCTTATCTTTGTGCACTATGCATCGGGCTACTTTTGTGAGGTTAACATCGTACCTTCCACAGAAGTCGAATTTTGGTGGATAAGGATGATGATCACTGTTAACTATGCTTTCCTGGCTTTTCATTAGTTCTTTTCGACAGGATGGTTTCAGTAGATAAAGGACTGAAACACAATGATATTGAAACAACCGTATATTTACGACAGCGACTGGAAACATTTGAAAGTTATTATTTCTCATGATGCTGTAACTATGGTTGCAGATGTGAACCGTGCAAAGCATACTCTGTTGTGTTAGTAATTTGTCCGCAACTTATGCATTGACGTCATCTAATCAAAAGCCAGCCCATGCTTCCCTTGATACAGCGAGAGGATTGTTGGTTGAATATACGGGGCAACTGACCTAACCTGGAAAGCCCCGTCCCTATGGAATTCATGTGAGTTGCCAATGCTCTTAAAGTGTCATTGGAAACTTGTTCAGTGGAACTTGTGTTGAACTATACTTGACACTGACTCAGGCAAGTCTCAACATGTCATTCCCATGCGTCAGTCTAATGAATTAACTTACAAGGAACGAAGTGGAAACAACTATTGAATGCGGTATGGATCGTTCGTCTGAAGATGGTGACGCCCACTTCGTAACTAGTATCATATAATAGGCAGGTGCACAGATATTCTCACAAGCGAAACGACGGTTACCGTCGCAACCAGGATACACAAAAAGATTAACGTTGTCCCCAGCTTCGAGAAGAGCTGACGTACTTCAAGGGTTTGGCTTTATTTCTACTACGTCGAAGTTTGTCGCACTCATTGTACGTCGTAGAGTAAACGAAACGCGCGAAAAACATCCGTGATCAACAAGCTGGGTTTCATCCCAGTTTTGGCTTCACTGATCAAACCTTCACAATTTGCCGGGTGCTTGAACTCCTCCATTTATATTAAAGAATAACAGTCATCTTTTTGAATGTCAGAGAGGCGTTTAATTCGGTTGACAAAAACTGCACTCTGGGACTAGCTACCAAGGTAGGGTAAACCTGGGAAATATGTGAACACCCTGAAAACAATCTACTGTCACAACTCGGGCAGAGTTAGGGCTTGTGGCAGCGAACCACCGACATTCAGCACCTCATGTGAGATGCGACAGGATTTCCAACCTATCCTTTCCTATTAAAGTTTGCGGTAGACCAGATCCAAGAATATGACCTGACAGACAGTGGATAGGATGGTGTGGGACTGCTCTTAGGCACTTGAGTTCAGGACACAGAATACGCCGACGACATCGCCCTAACTTGTGAGGATTCACAGAGAATCCAGAACAGCTTAGACAGATTAGAGATTAGAATTTGTCGGTTGTGGACGGCCTTTGAGCCTACTAAGTGTAAGGTGCTACTGCAATATTGACAGGACTCTGTGCCTATTCTCACCCTTATTGGTGAGACTTTGGAAATAGTTGAGAAGTTCATATACCTTGAGAGCTGTATCAACGCTGGCTGGATGCCTGATGAGATCACCAATCGCACAGCAAAGGCTCAGACGGCATCTGCCAACGTACGCTAACTGTGGCGTCAGCTTGACCACAGTCTTTCTGTGAAAGGCCGAGTGTACAATGTCATCGTAAGAGTGATCCTCCTGTAAGACTGTAAAACCTGGTCCATTTGCACTGCAAACGTTCACAGACTATCTGTTTTCGACCATCGATATTCCCGAAGTATTAGTGTAAGGTACTGGGAACACCGTGTGAGCAGTGACAACGTTCGCCGACGTGACTTCGGAACGCATAAACTCTGTCAACTACTAAGCATTCTGTTCTCGTCTTACGGGCTTCATTGGCATGGTCATAGTTTACGAATACCAACTCACCGCCTGCCACGGCGTTTCTTGTTTGCGTATGATGGGTTAGGTTGGAATCAGCAGCCTGGTGGTCAGCAAATGACATGGCTTCTAGCTATGAGGGTGCCCACCCCGAAGTGTGCTTCAGTGGAACGTTCCGACCTTAGCTGGGATCCAAAGAACAATGAACATCTTTGATTCAGGACGTTGTTGACATGAAGACAAACAAATGTCAATGGCGCCAGTGTTGTGATTCTCTGTTGTGCCTTATTGTAATTTTTTTTGTGTATTCCCTGACAATTTCTTTCTTTCTCTACGAAAACATCATTTTTTTCTACTCTTCATATTATGACACGTTTGCTAATCCACGTGGTGGCGCCTGTTAAACATACATGTATATGTATCACACATGTCAGAAGATTAGTAACCACTTAAACTGGTCGTCATGGAATCAGAGAGCATTTATATTTCTTCACGCTCAAAAAGAAACAATATTGTTGGAAAAGTTTCGTACTTTGAACGATTGGTAAGACACAATTAGATCAGTTGCATAGTGTGTATGCAAACTTGTGTGCATACTAATGTTCTCTACAATACTAACGTATATATGCCAGTCATTCGTCCATTTCACAAAAAGGACAATAACGGAATGATGCATATGTAGTACTTCGTTAGTGAATTCATCACCTGTCAACTGACTCAGTTTGATATGTAAAGAACATGTTCGTATCTTGATGTACTTCAACACGTGTGTTGATTATGTGGTCTTTCAGATGGGGTGATAAAAGTGATCTGCGATTAGTAAAATAGCCTACTTCTGCTTACCGATCAATTATACGACGTGAAGTGAATATCGTCCATTCAGTCAACAAGCGGTTCACTCGACTGAGTAACCCTCTAACATAATCAGCATGTGGACCATCGAAGATCAACGTTTGACACTTGTTTGAAACATGAATGACAGACTGATGAGTTAGGATTTTGTCACAAGGATTTGGATGAACGAGTACGTATGCACGAATTGGCGATCCAACAATAGTACGTACATTTCCATGATATCGGCGCGTTGGACCGCCTTATCACATAGGCGACTGCGCAGTCTCGATGCAAATCATGACCAGCCAGGCGTGAGGTCTAACTACGCTATATCCAGTCTTACATTACGCAGGGGACCTAACATGATGGAACACTGTCAATCGACATTCATACAAACAAATTATTTCTTGAAACGCATAAACCGTGATATTACACGGAGTAGGATGTAACAATGTGGTTAACATGAAAGGAGTTCCACGTACAATTGAACGTTATTGTCATCACCTTCCTTAAATCCAATCAGAAAGCAGTCAAATAGTTAGGGCTTTTCACACAGCGATGAACTGTTAGCAATTACCCGCGGTCTCCATGTAAGCATTTTCACAACAGTACAGAAAAAGTCACTGCTAAACACGCATACGTAACAATAAGCGTCACTGAAACTATAACAAATCTCGGTATCCTGTTTACCTGGAAGAGTGAGGGCATTTATCAATCATCAACTGCAGCTTCATACGATGTGGGATGAAACAACCAACCCCTTTAGCCTCATCAGCATCTGATCCTACTGAATATTCGTGGCCTCCTGAAAACCTATAATGCGGGGAACCTGTCGTTGATTATTGCAACCTTCTGACGGTTGTCTCACTATGAAGGACATTTCCTCGTCCCGGTGCATGAATCTTGAGTGTGATACCACCCCTGTGACCTGAAAATAGCATTTGATTTTAACAGCCTACATTTTTAACATGTTTGTCTATTCTGTTTGCTGACATATCACACAAGTAACTTTGGTATGATGATTGAAATTATTGATGTTTGCTATTCTGGTAAACGACCTTATCATTTATTCAGTGTTGTTCACCATGCAGCGCCCTACATTTGACCGGTAGTTTGCTTTGGATATTCGTTTTTCCCCACATGTTTTTTCACTCACAGTTTTGCGTCGTTACAGTGTAGATTATTCTTCGAAGTAAGTGATAAACGACGGCGATTCATTTCATGCAGAAGCCATTATCTGATCAAATAGAAATGGGTGCAGAAGTCCGTGTTACCGGAGAACGGCAATGTTGTTGAAACGCGTAAACAGCCAGTTTCCTCAGTCGATAGACACGTCCTGACCACTAGTCACGCTATCGATCCATCTTGTGCATTCGGTTTGCCGAAGCAGTTACAATCAACCGACTCAAGCCAGCTCTTTGTGTTCAGAAACAACTGTTCGTGAACTGAACCCTTCCCGGGACCTAATGACCTATCCTAACCCGCTTATTGATTATCCACCCCTCTTGTTGTTTGCTATAAAATACGCACCCGTGTTATTGTAAATTTGGTACTGACGAGTCAATACGAAATGCTTGCATCTACCAGTGTTGGTGTTCTAACTGCTTTGTTCAAATAGAAATTGTATATTTTTTTCAGAACCATACCGTCACACAGTTTGATCTGCAAGCATTTACCGTAAGAGCAATTGCTAGTAATATTTCACTCCCAAGATGACTGGCTACGGATAGGTGATAGTCTTGTGAGTGACCGATAAAACCATGCATTGTTTGTGTTTACCTCGCAATGAATGCTCTGCTCATTTTTAGTCAGCTGGCAAATGATGTCCAGTTACACAGAGCAATGACAAAAAGGTAGATTCAAGTGAAAAGTAATAGATCGGAGAATGAGTAGTGTTCAGCAGAAATTGCTCAGTGATGAACTATAAGCGAGTGCATGCATGTAGAATTTAACCCTTGCTCAGGATAGATCACGTTTTCGTGTAAGTTCCCAGACTGGCTGACCACGACAATATTTTCTTCCCGGTATGTTCATATGCTCATAATCTGTGTAAGCTGAGTATGAGAAAGTGCTTAGTTCATTTATTGTCAGTTCGCGTAAAATATCACAAACTTGGCTGAGCATAGTATAATATCGCAACAATGCTAGAGAACTTGTGGAACAAACTCACTTATTTTTCAATTTGTTTAAGTCATTACAATTGAAATTGCTACGTATACATGACCAGATAAACAATCAGGATATAAAGCCATCTATTCCAGATTTTGGCCCTCAGCAGGTTGTTATTCTTGAACCTAATGCCGGTGTATTATATACGTTCAGGGGGCCATTAACTATTATTCCGATATACGTACGTGTTATTAAACATGAAGAAATGTGTGACTGAAGATAACGTTCTGTTCACCAAATCTGCATAACTATTCAATCCAAATGTATTTTCGCGCTGATCTGCCGATTGAACAATTAACACCGACGTGCACTGTTAGCGGGTATCACCAACTCAGCCAGTATCAGAATGTCCTCAAACTGGTCCATGTATTGTCCATTGGCGTAATGACTGCGAACCGTGCGAGTCAGTGGTGCAGACGCGGATCAATATATCATACAGTTGAACGTGAACAGCGCTGTGAATCACGGATGATACCCAAGATCGACATTCCCGAAACACAACCCCGATTAAATGTGTCCATGTAATAAAAACTAACTGGACGTGTCACTTCAAGTACGGCTAATGCTCATCGTTGTTTGTGGATGGACTTTTATGTCACAGGCAACTTTCACACCAGCATGCCAATATTATCATGTGTATTTTTCAAAAGGACCGTTGTGTTCAATATTGGTGGGCGCTTACAACCACATATTCAGACACAACGAAATTATGGTAGTGTCAGCATGCATGAACCACAGTCGCTATAAAGCAGAAATGTTAGAGGTCGGTCAGTCAGAGAGAGGGATGACTTACTGAGGTGTAGGTGAACTGTTGCGTGCCATTCAAACCGTGGCAGTTGTACATCATAATAGAATTAGATGTAACACCCGAATCCCAACAGTTATCATCGCGTCGGATTTCACCCATCTTGGACAAAAACCAGAGCTGACATGGGTATGTGACAGTAAAAAATAAGCAGAAAAACTTACGTTATATTAACTGAATTTGGGTTACGAGACCAATGAAAATGATAACGGAAACCGAGAAATAAATTCAATAACAATAAACTTTCAAGTGATTGAGAGCATCCGTATCCGGTTAGAGTATTCCAGAGGTTGAGGCTAGACAATACCGGAACATAAACCGCCGTCACTGGTTCACTCTGAACTACACATGAACCTGATCGTTTGGAGTATGCTGGAACCCATGTGATTCTGCCCACACATCATGCAGTCGGTACAAACTAAGAGGAAAAATCAGAGCATGCATAGGCAATGTGTGATTCCACCTGCTGGCCTCAACTTAAGTGTGTAAATGAGCGTACGCAACTAAGATAGGTAAAACACACACACCTACAAACAGCCTGTAAAAAACAAATGGTTATGTGGTCGTTGTTATCATGCGATAAACGAAAGCAACAATAAGCTGAATTTTAGTTAGCACACAAACCTCGGACTGAGAGTTTGATAGACTACACTGCTGGCCTCATATTCGCCGATCCCGTTGATGCTAAATGCTATGCTAAAGGGCTTAGTCAGCACTGCAGAACATAGATTGACAAAACCGGTTACCTGGGCATGAACTTATTGATATGTAACCAAGCTCTAGTTACCTAACGTTTCGTGGTGCGTTTCCTTTGGCCACCTCATATCACAAAGATGCAAAATAAAAGATTTGGAAAGAGGGAAGACCTTAGTGTTCCAGTAGACGCCAATGAGCGTGCAGGGGATGGTCAGAACACTCCATGTGTCTGGGAATACTATTATGTGTTAGTCGAGATGGCTAAAAGACATTGTGTAGACGAATGAATGACAATGGCAAGCAAACTTATCTAAGCTATTAATACCACTGACCATAAATGTAGCAATTGCAGGTGACATCATCAGTGCGTAATCGTTTTAGCGTGCAACCTAAATGCCAAGCTCAGCGAACATATCAATACCAAAACCATCAACCCGAGCTACGAACAAGACCATCACTGTTCACAGCTATCCGTTGGCATCTGACCTCGGTGTATTCACAAACGTAACGTGAAGGATGTTACGTAGATTAATATAGTTAAAATATAAGCAAATGGAGAAAGCCGTCTTCGGATATCTGTAGTAAACACAGTGTTACTTACCACGGACATAAATTTATGCTCGTAGAATGTCTCAATTATTTTGGCAGCGGTAAAAACGGTCTGAATTGTAGGAACCCTAGTTGTTTACCACTGACTATGTTGGAGTTCTGATTATCATTTGTACTATTTTTTGTTGAGAAACTTCGTATGTAAGTAAACATTTGTTTGATCAAGTAGAGTAACTGATAGGTGCACTGAGAACTCAAAAGTACGAATCATGTCGCGCGTCCACCTACCGTTCTGCCATATTATCGTTTCATCTTATCGCTCGCTCACAAACATGTTGACTTTGTCTATTGGCGATATACCTCTTGATTACTCATTAAGTTACTCTCGACTGATCCTTCCAGTTCGCTTGACATTACAAGAAGAGTCTGAATAAGGGGATATTGCTGGTAAGATTTTCACAAAGAAGACCTGTGTTAGTTGGTGAGCTAACAATGAAAGCCAGACAAGTATAGATGAATGGACTGAGAATAGTACAACGTTATGAGCAAGTTGTAATACTCTACGTTTCAACCACCTCGGGTGGCTTTCCTCAAGAGTGTTGTAACCGAAAGCATACTAACAAAGGAACAGAGGTCACGTGGGATTTGTCATGGTTAGGTCATTCTGTGTTGCATCTGAAGTGGTTGGTCGAATCCTCTACCCATTAGGTGGGAGTAAGAATGATGTAGACAAGATTCGTCCGTGTCTGGTGATGTTTATCCATCCACGCCACACTTCAGACAGGGGTTTGCTATCATTGCGATTAACACAAGCGTGTTGTGTGTAAATGGTGAGAGCTTCAGTGCAGCAGCGCTCCGCATGGGAAGCTAGACCCTTGTGAATCACTCGAGCTTGATCAAAACGTACGTTGTGATTCTCTGACAGTGCATGTAGTGCGATGGCCGAATCCTTCTCTGGCTTTTGAAGTTGATATGTATCCTTAGGAGGAAACCTCATGTGCCTTTTGTGTTCGGCAACACGTACTTCAGTTGTCTGCTTGTCTCTCCAATGTAGCTGGCATTGCAATCACTGCCTTTGATTTCGTAAACACAGTCTGTCTGGTCGCTCATAGAACTGCAAGCATAGAATCGCAATAGGAAGCCATAACGTTGTTATTCTCAATCCATTCATCAATAACATGTTAAACAAGACGCCCAAACAATTTGACTTCATTCGTGCAAAATTTCGTGCGGATATCTTACAACCGGATGATTATATGCGAGATATTTTCAACCCCTGAACAAATTACATGAAAATGCGGTCAAGATATGAGCACTCTTGGTTAGACTACGGAAATCCTTCCGTCTCTGCTCACTTCTTCAAGTATAGAAAATAATACAATTTTCAGTCAACAAATTATTGGTATCCGCAAACCGTGTATCACAAGGATGTGAATATTTCATTCTCAGACAATACATCCAAACTAGCCAGTCAACAGGCACCTAACTTGATAGTTCGGTTAGTAGTGGTATAATAGTAAATTATTAGTGGCTGACCAGCTTTTCGCTGGCGGGTACCTAAAAAGGGCGAGAAAAAACTGAGACACAACGTGATACAGACCCGCTTCAAATAGATTTGTTTACATGTTTAAGCGAAACGTCTAAAGGGTGTCGTGCTATTTTGTTAAAATAAGAAGCACGGAATGACCGTATTATTTCGTCGTTACCATTTTTATTGCTTGTGTGTAGTTCTTTTCTGTGAAGTTTACTTAAATAAAACCCTTACAACTGTTTTCCAACGGAACCTGTTAGTTTGTTACGACAACTACTGTTACTGATAAATGGATTGTTTGACTTCATTCGTATAAATTTGGTGCTGATATCTTATAACTACTGTTCTTGACTTGATGACTAGAAATTTAGCGTCAAAAGATGAGATTTCAGCATACTGTTGTTGAGTGATCTACATAGATAACTAAACATTCATAAACCTGATGACAGAGCACTGTGACCAGGGTTATCGAATCGAAAATAAAATTTGTTAAATGATAAAACGGATAAAACCGAAACACATCAGCATAATTAGAAGAGTTAACAATTGAATGAATACAGGCAGGTCACAAAATTTACAAGGTGCCAAAACAGGACCGTGTATGGAGTAGATGATCGCAGAGACCTCATACTATTCGGCTGCGTTTAAGAACATTATTCAATGGCTTATGCGCGAACATATCACTACTTGATGATTCCATGGTCTCTATCCGGATGCCGGTGGTGTCCACTATCCAGTAGGGATACCGTTATTGCTCCCAACCTTTCCTTAGTTAACGGATTTTTTGTAAAGATTCTCCGATTGCATCACCCAAAAACCATTGTGACAACACACTCATATCTGGTGTGAAATTAATGGCAGATTGGTCAACTGAACTGGTGACCAGCAGAATAAGTAACGCAATTGAAAAGACCTACAGTGTGGCACAACTGCAAATCTCGTTCAGATCCGACACGGTAGTTCACGTACAGCTCAAAGATACGTTACCTAAATGTGTAACTTCATTTTGCGTTTACTCTTTCAAATGCTCCTGTGGAGCAGATTAAGTCGGTCGCACAACCAGGCGCTTTTCTCAAAAGATACTTGAGCACCACCCCACATGGCTGACTAAGGACGAGGTGAAGTCGATTTCGAGTGCAATTCTGGCGCACCTTGTTGACTCAGGGCACCAAGTCTCACCAGCAGTAGTTTTCCAGCCTATTTACCGCTTGCCAAGTGTTCAATCCAGAGGCGTCAAATTTCACATTCTAGCCACCGCAGAAACGATCAGAATTCGGTTGCGCAATCCACGGTTGTGCGCTCAGAAGGAATTTGTACAAGCCCTACGGTTACCATGGCCTCCCGTTACTAACTCGACATGTGCAGAGGTCAACTTTGTCACCTAATTGCCCTCCAACTTACAACCGCGTGATGCGATTATGTGACTAACTGCCTTCGATTTGGCTCGCTTGACAACTATGATGATATAAAATATTATGTAATTGGCCCGATGATCAATAATAGAAAACAGACTGTTCTCCTAAACACCTTTTCATTTCTAATGAACTCATGGGGTTATTCGAATCGGTGAAACATTGGTCAATGTGGTAACTTCGCGAAATGCTAGTCCAAAGGTTAAATCCCGGTCACATGAAGCATAAATATCAATGACGAGCTATAGCAAGACTGAGGCTCTAGTCTATTGCTTCCTTTCAAAAATGGCCGGCTGCAAAACCCTTCAGGTCGGAAAAACTGTTAACAAACGTGAGATGTATTCCACGAATAGCATTCAAATTCCTGAACCGCTAATTATCGTCAATCTTTGTCTTTGTTAACAGGAAGGAAAAACTAAATATCTTTATTTGGGAGCACGTCGCACAGTTAATTGTTTATATGCCGAACGTATGTAACACCAGCGTGGTAGGTTTTTCCGAAAGAATTACGAAAACAACACCCACTTACGCCGTGAGTTCATAAACCAAACGTACAAACTAGTCACAATTCGTGTCTATGAGGTATATGATGTGATAAACCTTTTTCTCATAATCTTCGCTGTACACGAAATCCACGCTTGTGACGGCCATCTTCCCATAGTTGGGTCTCATTAACCAATCATATGTGTGGTTCAAACCAAGACAAAGAGTCAGACGATAACGTATTTTATACAACTTTATTTAGACTGCCATGAAGCAGACTGATTGTCCCGTACCGGGGACTACGAAAAACGGTTAGTTGACAGTAGAGGAACTTTTGCATGACACACTGGGTGGAACAGCACTCTAATCATGGCTGGTTGTAAATGCTTCATAATCTTCATCATCAACCTAGATCTCATCTGATTTATATCACTCTGAAACATTCGGTCATGAACAGACAAGTCACGTTGGTTCACAGCTGTATTCAGCGTTCTATTACTCTATAATAACACAAGTGCATTTTCCGCTCTAAACACTCTGATCTTTTAAGTTTCTTTTCGTCCTTGCGGCGATAAGTGTAGTCTTGTCATGTGTAATTTATATAATAGGTATCAGTTCTTCACTATCTTTGGTCCATGAAAACTACGGTGTGTTATTTTTTTTCTCACGGTCCCGTGGTAATTAAACCTCAATGACAATCAGTGATCTACTGCAACTGATTGAGCTGTTGTTGAAATGAAGCGGTAGAGGTTTGCATTCGAATCATCAAACATACTGACCACGACAGGTTGCCATATTTGGCAGCCTTTCAAAAAGAGGACATCTAAGGGCGCACATTTCGCAGTTCGACAGATAGCCTTGACAGGTTGACTCAGTGAAACACACAAGGCTTTCACATCTGGCGATCACTTCATTGTTTCAGGTTTTATTTCAAGGGTCTATGTAACTTTTACAGGATGCGACAGATTTCATGACTACATTAATTGTGTGAGGTCGGCCATCCGTTTCCGCAGACAGCTTACGAGTTTGTTGGCTTTAAACTATGATCGGCATCTATTAATTTAAGTATGAATAAATAGTTATGATTCAGATCACTCTTGACAACTTGGCTACTTGTGAGTCGGTGCACGACTGTGAGACAATACACATCTAGCCTTTTACGCTAAATAGGCGTGATGATTAGGCTTGTACCTCATATTGATCCGAAAGGTTATATTGACCAGGATTTCGATTTTTCTGGGCCGAACCATATCCAATAGGCCGGGCAAGGGCAGCAAGACACAAACCCTATGCTCATAAAGTTTACGTCGCATTGTACATTGCATAGGATTACAAAAACCTATGAGTATACAGCAGAACCATTTTCATAGTTGCAGCATAGCTGTCTCCCACATGTGTAAGAAGGAAGGATACCCTTAAACCAAGCGCACTCCGATCATCCAAAGGTTGACAGTGTCTCCCGACGTTTTATTCTTTACGGTTGATCAACGTTCATTACTTCTCACAGTCTTAGCGAGGCTTGTAAAGTGTCTAATGCGTGCAACACAAATCTGAATGGGACTTCAGTGTCCGATTTCCTGAGCTCGGTGATGGGTTAGCTACTCACTGCCAAGTAAGTCCAAATTTAGAGCCACAGACACCGATGAAGGTCCTTCAAATTAAACTGAATCACGTCCTTCGACATAAGGCATTGTCTGTCGAGATCTCGAATGTGCGTACGTCACTGGATCGATGCAACGCTGGATGACCAGAACGCCGCACCACACTGATAGCTGTAAACCTGAACAGCTACAGCATCGACTTCATAGGCCTGAGTGAGACAAAGCTTGTTGACCACGGTGGGTTGCAAGAAACAGACGCTGAATACACTTTATACTTCAGGAGATGCTCTGAAGCACGACTAATTTTTCTAATTCACTTCTTACGTCAATTATTTGATAGTGCATAAACCGGATGGCATCTCACCTCAGAGCATGTCGACATGCTCATTATTTGGTCCTGGTAAGTCCGTGGCTTTGATGGGTGTTTGCATTTCGAGCGTGTCACGCCGATGATGCAGAAGGATAGTTCAATCATCAACTATCCGCCACAACCTGATAAACACCGTTAAATGGCCGATTGTTTCTTCCAAGCGCTTTAAATGCGCGCGTTGGGAGATGCTGAACAGCTTGATTGGATGTGCTTGGAGCCAAAGACAATGATGTAGTCAGTAGAAACAGTGACCATGTGCTCCATCTGTGCACTAATCATAATTTGAATATAATGAACACTCAATTTCAACTGGATGCCAGAGGTACCACGACGTGGACTCAACCCTGATTACGTGTTTGTACAACAGCGCGACAGTAAAGGAGCTAGTATCACGCGGGTTATTCGAGTAGCTGAGTGCGATCTGGATCATAGGCTGGTCAGGACCAAAGTGGTCGTTCACGTATCCAAGCTCGTTTATTGCAGATCACCAGGCCGTCTACGAACTGTCGGGCAAGTCTTCGACTCCTCGAAAAGCGTTTAATTTGCCACATAAAAAGCACAGAACATTATCGTTTCAAGTAAATGGCAAAGTTGGCACGGATATGTGATTCTTCGCTTTTTACGAACGTCTCAAACCATCCGTTACTATTTTTACTATCCGTCTAAAGACTTGCCTTTTGATTTGGAGCTCGTTGTATCATTTGCACTTTGAACTGGTCTATTTTTTGACTCTGTTTTCTCATCAGTCACAAGCCTTATAAATAGCTACGAATTTATGACCACGTTTTCTTCGGATTGATCGACGTCTGTTTGAAGGCCAATCTGCTCCTTATCTTCATACGTTAGTCTTGAGAGTTTGGGTTAGCTAGAAAGTCGCCGGATAATCACCTATACCCCTGTCGTCCGTTGTTCATCATTTATTCGTTGTTCCGCTTTCAGTCGTGTTGGTATCCGTTTGTCCATTATGTACATTGCCGTTATCCGCTGTTCTTTTATTCACTATGGTCAGCCGACGCGTTCATAGACCGTAGATTGAGTTACGACACGAACAATGGACGTTAGAAGTTTGAAGAACACAAAGACGAAGACTAGTCTCTGTCAACTCACGAAGCGGTGTTGTGGAGTAAATAACGACTTTTTAAAAAGCAAAGTAAAATGGTACAACCTTATGCTTACAACTGGTAGCAGAAATAACTCGCTTAAAACTATTTTTGTTTCGTCTAAGAACTAGTGGACTGCGTTTAGTATGAAACCCCGGAAGACAAAATGAGGATCTGCAGCAGAGATTTTGGAAGCCTAGTGAATCGGCCAGGCACGATTAATTGGATGACAGTATGACAGAAAGCCACCCAACAGACATTTATTGTTCTCGTCACACCTGGTAAAGGTTCAAAGAGTTATCAGACAACTTCGATAAGGTAAGTTGTGAATAAGGATTGGTTCACAGATTAATTTTTACAGCTTCGCGGTTCAACTTTGAATAGTTCCCTAATCCAGTTAATAGACTTCATGCAAGAACAGGAAACATTCCAGTAGGAGTTCAAGGATGCTCTTGTTGTACGTGCATTTAAAGGTATAGAAAAAGCAAGGTGCCAAAAAGCTATCAGGGAATTTGACTGCTGAGCTATGCCCGGAAGGTTTTCTAAAGAATCTTGGTGAATCAGCTTAATGCCGAAAATTCGGAGACAACTGTGTCACATAATCACCACCAACTCTACGACACAAGTGAACACAGCCAGCCAATTCATCTTCTTTCCGTGAAATTCACTGAGGTGTGAAGCATTGTGCTCATTGTTCGACAAGTTTGAGTGCCCGTGTCAGTCTGTCTACTTAAATAAAATGTCATATACCAAAATGAAGACGAAGGTGTATTCGCATGGATAAACCATTAATGATTTCGAAATTGTAACTGGTAGGGAAGAAGGTTGTGTCTTAGTTTAAATCCCGTTTGGCTCATACTGCGTCTCAGCGTTAACGGCTAGTATTCAGAACTGGGACAACTGTGTTTAACCAGAACATTGCACCGATGGTCACCTGTTGGCTATTCGACGCCATTCACGTAATGCAGGCGTTCTTATGCTATGGTTCGTATATGGAAGTGTCTTATACTCGCACAATAGAGAATAAATGCAATGAATGACTACGGTTTTCACAGTCGCGGTAGCCGCGTCTGATTTTGACAATAAAACACATGATGCTCTTATTTCTATCAGCCTTCTCCGGGGGGAGTTGTTATATTATACTTAAATTCCGCATCACTGAAGACGTTGCGGTGAGCTGCGGGGAATTCTGCTACTTGCACGATCCGTTTATTGATGTATTCACTAACCGCGAGTTATGTGTTTGTGTGGAAAATGTTTGCATCGCTTTTGGACGTCTTGAACCATATACCTCTCAGAATCACAGCTTCAAGAATACATAGTCACCTGCCTTCTACGCAACGGCGCCGCCTGCAGTGTTGTGTGGCAGTCAAAACATGTAACTGAAGTCCCCGAGATCAGAAGCTGAGATGCTGTCCACGTAACCCCACGTTGGAATTTCAGTTCCAGATCGTAGAAGACAGTAGAGTTAGGCCAGATCATTGGGAGGAGTGTGATTCGGAAGAAAGTTCGAAAGTTCAGTGAGTGACAGTTGGTTTGGCCGTGAAGTCAAGCGCAGTGGGCAAAGGAACTACAGGTGTAACAGACTATGATGTTGTCATCATATGTTGATGTAGCGAATACAGCCGCAAAATTGTAGGTAGTCTCAGATAGGTAGAATATTAACCGACTCACAACACGCTGTCAATGAGAAGACGGTGAATGCGTTAAGCGCAAGTAAGTTAGGTCAATTGTACGTTTTTCATTTCTGTTAAGTAGCGGTCCCAAACGTTTGACAAGCTGCTCGCTCTCCTTTACAAAAACCTCAGTCACAGTAGTTTACTGTCCTTTTTTCTTCAGCGTTATTAGTCTACTGTATGCTGGAGGCGTTCTTTGGTCCTCAATCGAAAGTTACATTTATATGTTGCTTTCCAAATCTCCATAAAAAGCTTTACAACACGCTACTGTAACAAACATTTTAGATACCCTTCTTGCTGGTTTACTTCTTAATATTTTGGCATAATTCTTTTTGTTTCTGACAGATAACAGTTTCACATTTCAAGCTGAACATCATCCACAAATGATCGCTGCTGTCGCACTCCCACAGACTTTCCAGTCGGCCCATTTCGTAAAGAAGCAGGTTTCATGAGATCGGAGATTTCGACCTGTCTAGGAAGTTCTAATCGCGGGGTTATCGATTGGAGTTAACAGACAGTAACTCGAGGCGATCGGGCAACCTGATCATTACTCATAAGCGAAAGTGGCTTAGCGTTCACATATGATAATTCGGTCGTGCCTAACGTGAGATCAATGACGCAGTGGTTTACACGATTACCTCACGAACAGCATGTCCGTGGTTCAAGTCCCGGCAGTGGTAAGGATATGCACTGTAGAACAAGTCAGGTTCAGAGCAAGATGTGTATTC
>JTDE01022116.1:0-20157 GCA_014338405.1 Paragonimus skrjabini miyazakii
TTGCGCATCACCACGAGATGGCAGCGAAAAAAGGGTTGGCTACTCTTAGGATGATTAGGCGCACTTTCCCTCGCACAGACAAGAAAGCGTTCCAAACGCTTTACGGGCCTTATACAAGGCCGCCCCTCGAGTGTGCAAATCAGGTCGTTCATACCGGCCTGAAGAAAGACATATTAACCGCTGAGCGTGTCCAGCGCGTGGCTACCAAACTAGTCACAGGTCTCAGTAGTGTCGCGTACGAGTCTCGACTTGAAATTCTTGAACTTTACCCACTTGAATTTCGACGGCTCCGCGGTGATTTAATTTTCATACACTTCCTCTTTAGAGTAGGCCTCGTTGATCAACTCTTCACTGTATCGAATGATGACGGTCGGCGAGGACATAACAGGAAGCTGTTTAAGCTTCGTCCTCGAACCTTTCTTAGACAGAAGTTCTTTTCGTATAGGGTTGTTAACTCTTGGAACAACCTTCCTGCTAAGGTTGTCAGTAGGGCATCTGGCGACGGCTTCAAATCACTACTTGATTCGCATTTTCTTAAAAACCTTTTATACGAGTAATCTTAGCTTGTTTTTTGATACTTACTGTAACTCACAAGAGCGGTGCTACACCCTGGTTTCACTGAATGCCTTTCAGATCAACAGACGCCCGCTTGAAATTGAAAAAGAAAAACCGACTGGATCCGGTACCCTTGGGCCTCTGCCTCGAACCCGTGTATCAATCGATGAATTGCTACATTCTGATTAGTCCCCAAACTGCTTGCGACGGGAACCAATGAAAACACCGACAAAGCTGACTCCGGATAGGCGATGTATTTAGTCACCAGACCCCATGCATGCGAAGTTGCACGAGGAAATTTCAAGTTGAAGTTCAGTTGGCACATAACGAAATGGCTATTGCCAATCGAACGTCCAGAATATTTGCACCGGAATGGCAAGTGATTCAAGCAGCTGGCTGAGTTATTGAGGGACTACTATTCGACAGTCTACAACGTCGCACCGCCGGAATGGCACCCTACCCTACTGCTGCAGAATTTCCCGCAACCAATCGTTACCGCTGAGTTTTCTGTGCTAGGTCTTGAAGGTAATTCATACAGCGCAATGGGACATGGCAAGATGCGTCCTAGAATTCTCAAAGAAGCAGCTGCCAGTCTGGTGGAACCTCTTCATAAACTGTGTAAACAGACACTCCAGTCTGGCATTTTACCTAGTGCAAGGAAAGGGCTCTTTCCTAGGCGACGGTCACGCTCATATTTAAAGCGGGCAACTGGCACTCGCCGGCTAGCTATCGGCCAATCTGCTTTACTAGCATTCCATGCAAAATAATGGAGCGCCTAGTAAAGCGAGCCCTCTTCCAGCGCTTCTTATCAAACCACCTTTTTTCTTCTACCCAGCATGGCTTCCTTCATAACCGATCATGCGTAGCAAATGTGCTCATTTTCATGGATAGTCTGACGGAGGCCAAAAACAACGGCCTCATCTCAGATGCTATCTTTCATGACTGTCATGACTTTCCACCCTGTCTCACTCGACCCCCTAAAAACCAAACTGAAACCTTACGCTATTCAAGCAAAGGTTCTACGCCGGATTGCTTTTTTCCTCGATAATAAATCTTTTAGAGTTAAAACCGGATCGGATCTCCCGTCTCCCTTTTTCATTTCTGCGGGAGTTCCCTAAGGGTCAGTGCTAGGTCCTATGCTATTTCTGATCTACACCAACGACCTTTCGGAAAATATTTTCAGCAACGCCCTCCTATATGCCGACGACCTAAACATCTGGGATGCCACTGATCCAAATGCACTGCAGGTTGATCTTGACGTGTTTAAACGCTGATCGGTCGATTGGAGTCTCCCACTAGGTGACAATGCGTGTGAACATATGTCGCTCGGTGGAGACTCTGGCAACGCCTTCGTGATTCATAGTGCATTCGGCACAGTAAATATCCTGAAAATCGATCTGAAGGAAAACCTAAGTATCTGGTTGTTCTCTAACTTATCCTTCGCGTATTGTAGGATCGAACGAACCGAAGACAACAGGTTGAGAATAATACAGCGAGTAGACAAAGAGTATATTGTTGACCTGCGAGGTCAACGCGATAGTAAACGGATACAAATACGAAACGATAACGGAGCGGAGCGATAAGCGTGCACGCAGCGGGGTCGTACGTTCGAGTGCGCGGGATAGTTGTCGGTATCTCTACTTGTTCAAACAAATGTTTAAGTACATACAAAAGTTGGAAACAAAAAGAGTACAAATGGCACTCGTAACTCTAACATAGTTGACAATAACGAATAGAGTCGCTACAGAGCCCCCCCCCCACTAAAAGGCAACCAGTGTTGAATTTAAAAATGTTGCAGTGTTTTAGTTAGCTGGGACCAATTTACTCCTGCCACACAGCTCGCCTCTACGGCCAGTGAAGGAAGGACGGAGAACAATTGGAAGTGGTTTGGGAGGTTAATGACCATAGGCAAGCATGGGGAATTAAGCACCGGTCAGCTGTAGTCGACTTGGTAGTGTAGAAGCCATTTTCGCGTCCGTCGTAGGCAGTCCTTGCAGAATTTCCAATTTTCCAGCATTCCCTCGTATTGCGCTACCCCGGCGTCCTGGTTAACTCTCAGTACCTGGAATATACAGAACTTATTAATGGAAAATGGTAACTTCCCCGGTTTTCTGCGTCCATTGTGTCCAAAAGAATGAACCGTTTCCTTTTTTATACATTCTTTTTTTTAGAAATAAGTTTTGCTGACAGCGTTCGCTGTAGATTGTCATCTAAAGTCAACTCGGTGAGAACATGTAACAATAAAAACTAGACACGACGGACGTCCACATAGTCTGCAAATCGCACCGGCCTCCGTAACTCTCGACCCCGTCTGTTCTAGAGACTTGGCTCCGTCGAGGCAGGCGGAGTCGTAACCAAAACTGGATCTGTACCAACGTTAGGCAATGCACTAGCTGTTGAGGATGTTGTTAGTCGCGAACCAACGTTCACATCAGGTACTTCTGAAAACGCCGGCTCTAGTCTATCGATAGATATAACTTCGCGTTTACCCTTGCGTTCAAACTCGGAAGTCTTATCATAGCGCGTGAGTACGCGGAATGGACCTGTATAAGGCGGGTGTAAAGGTCGTCGAAGAGTAATCGCACGCACCAAAACGTGAGAACAAGTTGACAGACGAGGATCTACGTACGCTGGCGTCGTCTGTTCTCTTTGTGGGGTCGGTCGAAGTCGTCTCATGTGCTGGGTCAACCGCTCGCCTTAATCCGCAAAGTTGACGGGTCCCGTTGCGCGTGGGGAAACCATCTCTCCGGGTAAACGTAAGGAGCACCCATAGACTAACTGGGCGGGGGTGGTATGCAGGTCGGTCTTCAGCGTATTTTGGATACCTAACAAGACTAATGGCAGAACCTTATGCCACGAAGGGTTGTTGATAGCAGATAACGAACTTTTCAATTGTCGATGAGAACGTTCAACTAATCCATTGGCTGCTGGATGGTAGGCTGTTGTGTGAATTCGACTACAGCCTAGTGCGTTGAGAAGTGACGTGAAGGCTAAGTCAAAATGTGACCCGCGATCGGTGGTCACTACGGCGGGGCAACCCAACGTTCCAGGAATGCTCGTGCGACGGTTTTCGATGAGCAATTTGTAATGGGTATAGCTTCCGGCCAACGTGTAAATCTATCTACACATGTCAAAGTATATGTACACCCATTTGAGGATGGTAAAGGTCCGACTAGGTCGACATGCACATGATTGAAACGCTCATCGGGGCCTGCAAAACTCCCTACTGGGGTAGGCGTGCGACGATGAATTTTAGACCGTTGGCATTGTATGCACGTTTTAGCCCCTGTACGGACGTCGCAATTGACATTACGCCAGACAAAGCGCTCGGTGATTATTTTGGCTGTTGAACGTATGCCTGGATGAAACATGTTGTGCAACGTGTCAAAAATTCGGCGGCTGAAAGCTGGTGGAACAACCGGGCGAGGGATGCCTTGTGAAGTGTCACAAATAATCATACCTTCAGATGAATTCATGGGAATGCTCTCTAGCTTAAGGGAACTGAACCGACGAAGTTGTTCTATTTCCGGGTCGTTGTGTTGTGCAGCTGCGATTGCTGCCAGATCGATTGAGCTGTCTGCCGTGATCGTTGTAGCATTGATGTGCGAGAAAGCATCGGCGACTGGGTTCGCAATATCTGAAATGTGACGGATATCGGTCGGTTGTCGAGCGCAGAGCGTAAGTTAACGGCTTATCATCTGTGAAAACGATGAAGTCCCTGCCTTCAAAGACATGTCGAAAATGGCGGATGTCAAGATATGCTGCCAGCAGCTCCTTTCCAATAGCACTATACCGCGACTCAGTTGGTTGTAAACGTCTAGAGAAAAAAGCGAGTAGGCACCAGTCGTCACCGAGTTACTGTTGCAGGACTGCTCCTACATCCACGTCTGATGCATCCACAGTTAGCGCTAAAGGGGCGGAAGGGTGATGGTGTGACAACGACGCTATATTGGCGATAGCTGTTTTTAAATTGACGAAGGCCTTTTTTGCGGCCATCGTGAACAAAAATGAGCGAACCTTGCCTCTGAGCAGGTCAGTGGGCAGTTGCATCAAGTGTTCACAAGTAGGAATGAAACGACGATAAAAATGTACCAGACCATCAAAACGGCGAAGTTGCTTGAATGATGTGGGCTCCGTGTAGTCCACTATTGCTTGCACTATCGGGGAGAGGTTCGATCCCGCTCGTGGATATACTGTGACCTAGGAAGGTTACGCTAGGCATCCCAAACGGGCACTTAGCTAGGTTAATAGTCACTCCACGATGCGACAAACGGACGAATAACGAACGTAAGTGCGCTTTGTGTTCCTGCTGTGAGGAGCTGGCGACCAAGATGTCATCCATCCATATCCACGACATACGTCGTGAATAAAACGTTGGAAAGTCTGGGCAGCGTTGCTCAGATCATACGGCATACGTAAGAATTCGAAATGTCCTAACGGTGTTATGACCGCTGTCTTCGCGATATCTTCGGGAGCTACAGGAATCTGGTTGTACGCACGCACTGGGTCTATTTTTGTAAATATCTGCGTTCCTGATAGGTTTGCTGTTAAGTCTTGAATATGCGAAATTGGGTACCTATCAAGAATGGTCGTGTTGTTTAATGCTCGATAGTCACCACATGGGCGCCAGTCGTTGTCAGTCTTTTTGGGGACCATATGCAACGGCGAAGCCCATGGACTATTAGACGGACGGATAATGCTAAGTTGAAGCATATGCTCGGGCAATTTGGAGCTCATCGGGGGTTAAGCGGCGTGGACGACTTCGAACTGGAGGCTGCCGTGCGACGTCGGTTGTCACGGCCGATAGTTCATTGGCAGGGCGGACCAGTTGAGGGAATTCGGATAACAGTTTCCCATAAGGCTCGCCAACTACGGGATTGGCTAGCATTGGACTGATCACAGCCGTATGTGAGGACTTACCCCGAACATTGAGTCTTGTCGAAGTATCAATCAAGCGCGATCGACTTGCGTCGACCAGCAAGTCGAAATGTCGAAGGAAATCAATCCCAATAATAGGGAAAGATATATCAGCTCCCACGAAAAACCAGGGAAAATCGTGTCTAAGACCAAAGTTTAGATTCAACAGTCAACGGCGGAAGGTTTTAGTGGGCGTACCGTATGCTGTTGGGAGCGCTGTGTTAGATTCTGGTCGTGCATCCGTTACCGATGCGGGATGACATAAACCTCCGCTCCTGTATCGATTAGGAAGTGCATTTTAGAACTCAAATCCTTTAGAAAGAAAAGGCGACTGTTGTTTAACTGACCTGTGGCTGTCGTCGCTAAAACGTGCCGGCCTGCTAGTTTAAACGTTTGCTACCACGACGGCTACATGGTGATCGACATCGTTTAGCGTTATCACCAAATATCTCATGATACCAACAAAGATCGCTAGTTTTTATTTCGGGCGGTGATCGAGCACGCATCGGAGGAATTTTTGATCTTGACCTAGCATGCCGAATGCTGGCACGAGGATCCGCCAGCTCACGTCTCAGCTGAGCTATCTCGGCTTTTGGTTCCGCATAATTGCGTACGCGACATTCAAGTGCCTTGCACAGCACTGCTATTTCGGCGTCCTTTGTGGTTAACGAACTATCCGTCGTACCTCGAAAATGTTCGTGTACTGCATCGGCAGAAACCGCCAGTTGACTTAACGGACGTGCGGTTAACACAGACAATAGCCCTTGTGTATACTCGGGCAGTTGTTGCATCCACAACTCTTGTAAGAGAGAGTCGGACAACTGCGGCTTATCTGCTGCCTGTCGCATTTCTCGAGGGAGAACCGGTGGCTTGTCCCCCAACTGTAACCGTTGGAACAGTTGTTCCAGACGCAATGTATCAGACGGCTGTGTTTCTTTCAGAATCGTTCGCTTAGCCGACTCGTAGCGATCAGTTGTTAAGCCTAGCAAGATATCGCTAACTAGGTTTAACATATCTCGGGGGAGGCGTCGTATAAGCTGGGAGAACTTGTCCGCATAGCTCGTTATACGTCCGTTGTTAAACTCTATTTCTAACAGGGCGAACCACAGTTCTGAATCAAGATCTCCGAAAGCAGGAACAGCTAACGTGATCAGTGATACGGAAAACAAACATTCAGGCTTAATGTCCATGGCGATTGAATGGATTCAAACGATTTAAATAAATGTATACTTGTAAACTATACGCACTCAAAACGTAATGTGAGGGGGGAAAACCTAAATCGAATGTATATTCTAATATACGACTCACCAGTTTGTAGGATCGAGCGAACCGAAGACAGCCGGTTGAGAATAATACAGCGAGTAGACAAAGAGTATATTGTTGACCTGCGAGGTCAACGCGATAATAAATGGATACAAATACAAAACGATAACAGAAGCGGAGCGATGAGCGTGCACGCAGCGGGGTCGTACGTTCGAGTGCGCTGGATGGTTGTCAGTATCTCTACTCGTTCAAACAAATGTTTAAGTACATACAAAAGTTGGGAACAAAAAGAGTACAAATGGTACTCGTAACTCTAACATAGTTGACAATAACGAATAGGGTCGCTACAGTATCACCATGAGATGGGGTCAATAAAGGAATTTGCCGCCCTCAGGGCGATTGAGCGCACTTTCCCCCGCATAAACAAGAAACCGTTTCAAGCGCTTTACGGAGTTTATATAAGACCGCTCTTCGAGTATGCTGATCAGGTCGTGTAGATCGGCCCGAAGGAAGACATATTAACTGTTGAGCGTGTCCAGTGCGCGGCTACCAATCTAGTCACAGGCCTAAGAAATGTCGCATACGAGTCCCGACTTGAAATTCTCGATCTTTGTCCACTTAAATTTCGACGTCTCCGCGGTGATTTAATCCTTACACGCTTCTTTAGAGTAGGTCTCGCTAAGCAATTCCTTATCACAGCGAATGCGGTCAGAGGACGGTCGTACTGACTGGGGATGACGACCGGCGGGGACATGACAGGGAGCTTTTCAATCTTCGTTTTCGGACCTTCCTTAGGCAGCAGTTCTCCTACAGGGTCATTGACCTCTGGAACATTCTTCCCACTGAAATCGTTAGCAACGCTTCTACAGATCGCTTTAAAGTATTAATGCTTGATTCTCATTTACCAACCCACTATGCAAGTAATCTAACGTTGTTCTTGGTATTCACTGTAATCCCCAAAAGCAGTGCTACACCCTGTTTTCTATTATTGCCTTTCAGATCAACAGACGCCCGCTTGACACTGAGCAAGAGAAACCGATTGGATCCGGGAACCTTGGGTCTCTGCCTCGAACCCTTGTATCAATCGCCGAACAGCACCCAGATTTTCGACTGCTCCACTTGAAGAGGGGTTTGCGGATTTTTCCTGTCCCGTTTTACGATTTCAAAGCCTTCTTTGTTTATCGAATAATCTATGTAGGCTACAGAAATGAGTGAAGAGAGAAAGAAAGGAAAATCATCGCAAAAACTCAATGATTTTCTAAATACATGTTTGTTTAACCCACAAACCACCGTGTTGCTTAGTTTGAGCTTTCTTCGCGCTGCTAGTACGAGGGACCTCAACTATGATAGACAAGACGGACAAGTAGTGATACACGCCCTTGAGGGGACGTCAGATAACCCTCTAGTTACAACTCCAACTCTACCCTTTCTTGAGTGGGATCACCGGCATAGCACATTCCCTTAGGTATGTTGCCACAGACGTATTTGGCCCGCATCTTTCCATAACAGTGCAGGGCATTCTATCCACTGGTGAGACTTCCCCTAAACAGCAGGTGACTCTATCAACCCGTTACCTGATAACAAAAAAGAGTAAAAAATGGAACTAGTCACCTGCAGCTTACATTGCCATAATCGGACTTTCATAAGCCTGATTCTATCTCTGACGCAAACCAAGATCCATCAATCATAACTACTTTTAACTTTGCACTTTTTTTTGTTATCTCGACGGCACCTAGCTGGGGTTTCATCTTTTGATGCCGTGCGTATCGTTTTTGTGTATGATTTATTTATTTTTGGGTCACGTTGGTTCGACCTCTGTCATACCGGTAGACAACCCGGAACTCAGGAATGAGGTAGAGTGTAGCTGATGAGAAGAGAACTGTTTCAACCCACGACCCCTGTATAGACAGTGGCGTGGGAGTAAATGCCTGTTGCTGTAGTTGCCACCCGTGGTGTCACCGCTCTTGGTCTGCAGTCTGGAGTGTCTGTTTACACAGTTTATGAAGAGGTTCCACCAGACCGGCAGCTGCTTCTTTGAGAATTCTGGGACGCATCTTGCCATGTCCCATTGCGCTGTATGAATTACCTTCAAGACCTAGCACAGAAAACTCAGCGGTAACGATTGGTTGCGGGAAATTCTGCAGCAGTAGGGTAGGGTGCCATTCCGGCGGTGCGACGTTGTAGACTGTCGACTAGTACTCCCTGAATAACTCGGCCACAACCAGGGAGTCAGATGGAGTCTCCCCGTTGGACAATTGCAAACGAAGGGCCGATGGTTTATTCTTAGTCGCCGCATGTGCTTAGATAAGTAGTTCTGTCCCCGTGGGCTCTGAGGAGGACCTTTTCTTGCACGAGTACTTGTACTTCCCGCCTACACCTATTTCGAACAATGTGGAACGCGCTTAGTTCCCCCAAGCCTCCTGTAAGCTTATGCTTCGGGAATAAATTGGAATGGTCATTGGGGAGACGTATTCTACGTGGAAGGGGTGGCCTATAAGAGGTGTATAGTTTGTGCGATACGATTAAGTCGTTCGCTTTCTGAAACGCGCAGTAGTTCTGGTCCATGCAGTCATAATCAAGAAGAAGTGTACCGAGGTAGCTTCTCAGGCCGCTTACATCAGTCTGATTAAAATTTCGAACTGTAGACGTTTTTACTTGTTGTTGTAATCAATAACCGATAAGATTAAAGGTGAGCAAGTAGTGGTCACTGTGTCCAAGTGGTGCTTTGATGATCACTTTGTCTCCCAGGTGGCTCTCATTAATGATGACTACATCAAGCAGAGAAATAATCTGACTATGCCGCGTCGGGGCGTTGACGTGCTGCGTCCACGCTCTCCGTCGTATCAGCGTCGATAAAGAAGTCGAGAATAGGCTTTCGCAGTCTTTTTGAGAAACTGGTGCCCAGTCTATCTTGGACGCACTAAAGTCATCCACAATAAGTAGATGAGTAAAGTGTTGTAGCCCTAGGAAGTTGTCTAGGTTTACTGGGAGTGTTGTCGTTGGAGAAGTCGGATGAGGTAGAACGATAAATAACCCCCACTAGGAGTGAGTCTTGGCTATGCAATGCCAGTCGAAGCCATAGAGCGTCACATTTATCAAAGAACTGAAGTCCACCGATAAACGTGGGTGTCAAGAGATACTGCTGGGAGGAAAATGCAGAAACTCCCGTCCTCCCTTGTGCGGAGTCACCTCGGTAAATTGAATACCCGGGAACACTCAATTCACATTCACTGATATCATATGTAAGCCAGGTCTCGGTGAAAGGGAATATATGGGGTTGAGTGTCACGAATTAATTGTCTGACTTCCGGTATTTCATTGAGCAAACTCAGACAGTTTATATACATGCACTCAAGAGTTACTTCCTCGTTTGATTTCGCAAAAACAGAGAAAGGAGAGTGCGAAGAAGTGCTTGGAAAAGAAGACCTAGGATTGAGGAGGGTGTTGGTGTTGGACTCGGTCTGTACTGCCGTGTTCTATTGACGACCTTTCCTTGAGGCTGTGGGCGCGACATCGCCGCATGTGCATAGGCCAATGACCCTACAGGACGCCTGGTCAGCATTCTTAATATCGCAAATCGTGACCTCTGCACTCCTGTTCAATTCCGCTTTTTGGGAGGGTGTTTGCGAATTTTCACCCGCAGAAAACGTGACTTTTTCGTCTGCTGGGTGTAAGGGTTGAAGGTTGGCAATGTGCGCAGTGTTATGGGACCATTGTTAGAAATACCTGGTGGGGCGTGCCAGATGAATGCTTTTTGAATCACTGGAAACAACCCCAACAGGCTCTTTTTGATCCGAATTCGTGAAAGAAGGAATTTCGTGCACGGTCGTTTGGTGGGTTTTGGAACAGGTAACTCGAAAAACGGTTCTCGTGCGGTTTCGATGTCTTTAACACTTGCGCCCGTGCTTGGGGCGTTGGTCGTTGGAATGGCGACTGCGGAAACGGCTTCCCCGCTTTCCACTACTGGCATATAAACCTGAGTGGTTACTTCTAGAGTAGAAACTACGACCTTAATCTCCAGTTGTAGCTTCCCGTCTGCCATGATTTGTGACTTCGTCTTAGTTCGTTGCTCGTGTTTCATCCTTTTTTGCTGAGAGCGATCGAAAGACACGTCTTTCAGGTTGGCGTTCACCCAATAGGATCCAAACCTTGAAATTTGACAAGAAGTTGTGATACTGTGCCATCTACTGGAGTTCTCAATGGAGGCCAGACTTTGGCCACTGCATTAGATCGTAATCAGTGGCATTCTGGAGCATGTAGCTCCGCTCGTTCACTTCTTGAACCACTGTAAAAGGCGCTGGATGAGCATAAATGGCTTTCAAAGGGATATATTTGACTTCTGGTTCAGCGCACATGCTTACGCTCATACAGCTCCCGGTTCTCAGGGTTGTGATCTGATGAGACGTAATGGCGTGTCAACCTGCAAAATGAGCGTTGTGGATAGTTATTTGCTATCAGTCATAAGTCAGCCATATCGTATTGTAAGCGATTCACGGTGTATAGAGAAATGCTTTTTTCAATCCAAATATAGCCGTGGTAGTTTACGCCCCGTCAGCAGCGCAAAATAACGACTGAATTGTACCTTGTGAAACGTTTTGACGTAATCGGCGACGATCTTTTGATTTGATGCGTCGGCCATTACAATACTATCCACCTTGAGATCGTATTATGTCAACATCATATCTGATTGAAGCACTGTTTTGATTTTTTTGAATATCCGTTTACTCCCTGAAGACCAAGACCAGGTTTGTTCTTTTATCAAGCGTTTTCTTTCTGGACTTCCCTTATTTTTATGTTTGCTCGTTAAAAACGTCCTTTTCTAACCAGTGGGACCCAAAAGTAAGCGGAATGTAGAAACGCCGATTGCAGGCGACTTGTTATCGACCGTCTCTGTGATACCAAGGTCCGGTTGGCGGTCAGTCTTGTCGGAGTGTGTGAAAAGTGTAGTTAACAGGACGGATATGAGCATAATTTTGAAGGCAACTAGGGACTTTACCGCGCTTGGCTGTCAGCTAACCAGCGTTTAAACCCTATCACTTTGTAATCCGAGTGTGTTGCTGTCCTTATGGTTTAAGTTAGCTTCGTGTCAGTGATCTGGAAGGTCGACGGAGCGGCTTTCACTCCGAGTGGCAGCCTGTTACGTTAAAACAATCTTCGGTGCGTTTTGATTGTCGGAAGTTCTTTGAAGGTCTCGGTAACTTCCACTTGTAGACAGACATCGACGAGATCCGGCTTAGCATATGCTGTCTGTGTATTCCTAGAGAGGTCAGTTGGTAAACAAACAATTCTTGTAAGAAGAGCACATCACACCCTTGACTGAGCTTATTCCGATCAGTACACACATGTGTCAACCTATCATCTAAGTTCATAACTACCAAGCTGAAACCCTTTTGCTTCGTATGCTGTGTTTTGTGTCAGCTCAGACTAGACGGTTTTCTTGTTTGTTTACCAACTGACCTATCTGGAAATGCATAAAAGATAGGTTTAAATGTTTTGATGGGAATTTAGATTGGAAAATTTCATTTCACCGGAGGTGTATACCACGAAGTTGTCATTTCTCGCTAATGGGATACAATAATATCTGCGTGCTACGTATGTTTCACCTTTAGACTACTGAAATAGGTTTACTTACCGTTATTTGGTTCTCCTTAAACGGAATCAAATGAAGCGCTTCTCGTAACATACACTACAATTACTAATTAGTAGGGGATTTTCGTTTTTTACAAAACTTGAACACCATCCATAATTGATCACAGTTTTCACATTCCCACATATTTTCTAGTCGACTTCTCTCGAAAAGAAGCACTAAACTCGAGTTTCGTTCTCACTAGAGCTCGTCAGTAGTGCATATCCTTGTCACGGCCGGGACTAGAACTCCGACCACGTTTTCATGAGACAACCGTGTTGACCACTGCGCCATTGACCGAATCATCGTATGTGAATGCTGAGCCACACTGGCTTGTGAGTAATGCTCTAATCGCCTCGAGGGGCTCGATTTATATTCATTTGTACATTCATCATCATCATAGACAGCAATACATCAGTGGCTCACACTGATGCTTAACTACCACACAATCACGAAGAAGAAAAAGCAAACCCTGTATCGGAAGAGAGAAGAAAAAATGGAAACGGGAGGGAACCTATTCACTAAAAAATAGCTAAGTCTACATTCAAACATACAACAACAAGGCCCCTACACCTTGCAAACAAACAACCGAGCTGTAGGTGAAAGTTAGGCGTCATCAGAAAAAAAACTTCCTTACGGTTTTCACCGCCCCGTGTCATTAAGTGCACTCACTTCACAGACAACTCGGACAAACAACGACAACCTTCACGCCACTGAGCCCGGTTAACTGCCATCTCACCTAACGTATCCTGCCACCGACTCTGTGAGTCATGAGGGCCCCAGCCAAGGAGACAAACCCGATCTACAGTAGCCAGCCCCTTCGTGAACAATTTCATTTGTCCACGCCAGGTCATCACCTGTCCACCTCGCACCTTACGCCAATCGGCCGTAGCGTCGGTAAACAGTGCTTGGTGTGGCAGACGGTTAGCTGGCATCCTTAGTACATGACCTAACCACTTAAGTCTGTGCAAATGTAGTGAGTGAATAGAAGAACTCGTTTGACAATCAGTGCCAAGCACTCGCTTCCTAACCTCCTCGTTGCTCACTCGTTGGTGCCACTCGATACGAGCGATTGAACGCAGACGTCGGTGGTCGAATACCTGGAGGTGGTTCACGTCCTCTACTCTGATCGGCCATGTTTCGCTGCCGTAAAGTAATACAGCCCTCACTGTTGTCTGATATGTGCGACTCTTAAGCTTCAAAGAGATACCTTTCTGTCGCCGTAAGTGCCTCAGATTAGTAAACACCGCCCTAGCTTTAGAAATACGCGCCTCTATTTCATTTTCTACATCTCCGCCGCCGCCACTGATGCAGCCTCCCTGGTATACAAACCGGTCAACAACTTCCATGACTTCATTATCTAACGTTAAATCTACGTAATCACAGCAATCTTGCAGAGGCATTTTGCATTTCGAGGCTGCAAAGCGCATTCCGACGTACTTAGCGGAACGCGAAATTGCATTCAGCGTTGCTTGTGCCGCTTGAAAGTTGTCAAACAGCAACACCTTGTCGTCAGCATAATCAAGATCAGTCAGTCTTCCACCAGGTAGGAGATCCACACCAGCATCATTTGAGTGACGCAAACAGTCCTCCATTATTTCGTCCACGACGAAATTGAACAAAAATGGTGGAAAGGGACAGCTTTGACGAACGTCGCTCCTGGTGTTGAAACTGTCAGATAGCTTACCGTAAACCCTAACCTGAGCTGAAATATGGGAGTAAAGCGCCAACAGTATGTTCACATACTCGATCGGTACACCTCTGCGTTTAAGTCTCAAAAAATGTAGATCGATCCACCGAATCGAATGCACCATTATAGTCGAGAAATACGGTAATTGTTGGCTGGCTGTACACGTGACGCTGTTCTGTAGGATTCTCCAACGTTTCTCGAGAATCAAATGGCAACAAGACATGTTGGCATGAAGTTTACACGACTTAATAACGATACCATAAAACCGAGAGGCGTCGTACGCCCTTTAGTGTTTTGATGACTCGGATATACAACTTCACATCACAGTTCACCATTGTTTTCTTCAAACTGGTAGAACAGCATGATGTTTCAGTTTCCATGGAAAATTTATTAAGTTTCATTTGTTCTACCACTAATTTGTAAGTCTGTTCCCTTCATGAATGTATGCTTTTATTTTCCATCGTTTGGTGGAAAACTTATCGTGGTAGCACTCTCCATTAAGGAAGTACAGTATTCTTACTTTGTCCATTTATACTCATTGATACATGCTGATTTCCTGTCCTGTGTTGTTTTTCAAGTGGTGACATGCTTATCAACAGTCGGGGGCAGTTGGTCGTGTACCATGGTTGCCAAAACACCTCTACGATGGAGCCGACCGATCTGATCTGAAATGCGCATACACGCCCCCACCAGCTAGCATGATTGTAGTTACAGCGATGAGTTGCGGCTGGTCACCGACCTGAATCATCTAGGAGGCTTACTCTTAAGTGAAACTTCATTTGGGGTTCCCGTTAAATGTTTAAATTCGAGGCTTTGTAGTCAGATACCTAGTCATGGGATGATCGGTGGGTCACTTAAACCAGAGTGGGCACGTGATAGCTTGCCATCTACCCTGGCCACTGTTTGATCAGGCTTAGAGACCTAGATTGGCCGATTAGTCTGGGTGTTTCAGCTATGTCTTCTGCTGTCCCGGCAGTCGTCAGACTGTCACTCAGTTGGCAATCGTTCAAACATTCGAAAAAGGGCCTGTCTGGCTTGTATGATCTTCCAAACAACAAAGACCGAAGTCTGTGACAACCCAGGTGGATTGTCTGTGCACCCACAGAGATGTTGAGAGTGCACGTTCAGTGTTGTTTGGACACACGCACGCCCTCGTTTGTCAACACGTGCGTGCAGCCTGCCCTCCCGTCAGCTCAGCAACTGGGTGCAAACGTGCTAGCCTTGTTTAATTCCTGCATCCAGCCGGTCGGTATCTCCTCGCTCCCTAGGGACCAGCCAATCTCTGTCCATCAGCCTATCCATACGTACTTAGGTGAGCGACCCTGTTCACTTTCGAAACCCATTGGGGTACCTTAAACTGACATCGCGAAAGTGGTGTCCCAACAACGTAAACGAGAAAAGACGCAGATCGAGCCCAATTGAACAAGAGTGCTGGAGTGGTAGGCTCCTATATTCGACACGAATCAAGCTGCAGACTTGAAAGAGTGCTCGCTGAAGCAAGTTTCTGACCCACTCTTCGGCTAGTATGGACATTATAAGCACCATTGCTTACCAGTTTTCTTTGCTTTAGAGAAACGCTATCATCCGAAGGTATAATAAGACAATGATTTGGGGAGGCAAATTAGGGCGAACAGGTTGCAAGGGCTGAATAGTATTACCGTCAGGTGTACGATAACTTCTTATAATTTCCGGTCACTTGTGTCGCCGAAGTACGGACCCCATCCCAAGTATCTGATTCGTTTGTCAGTAGCAGGCTTGCTTAGACCCGGGGCTTACTGAATAAGGCGCTGACGTTTGATTCTGGTCTCTACCCCGCACAGTGTTCGTATTGGAATCTACATCAAGCTTTTGGATGATACATAACTTACTGCGTTCTTACTGGGTAACGCACTGGCAGTCGCATTGCGACTGCGATCGGATTGCCCAATTTTAAAAGCATCTTCCTCATCCCCTTCATAATTCGCAACATGACAGTGCCGCAGCTGTAAAACTAGTTCTGCTCCATCCTCAAAAAATCCTGCCTCAGTTTCTGTGCACTCATACTGTCGATAGTGCGACACAGAACCCAGTGAGTAGAATTGCCTCTCGTTTGACTGTTTCTTCCTCGGCTTGTCTGACATGGTTATACCTAGTAAGGCCGAAGTCCTAGTTAGCACAAGCTTCTGGATTGAGGCAGTGCACTAGTCTGATCATCATTTCAAGGTAGCAGAATGGATGACGTAGTCTACCTGAGATCAGGTCTGGTTCAGTAGAAAGCGCCGAGTGAAACAAGGACGCATATGATCATCATCATCATAGACAGCAATACACCCACCAATACCTAAGCATCGTATTTCAACTAAAAACCTGAAGTTCTGTGTGCACAATAAAATAAGGGTTTTGCGAATATATAGTGGTATAGGTGTGGAACATGAATATGCTGAAATTCAGTCACACGAACTCGACTGTTTCACTCGGGGAAACATTGACAAGCAATGTTGGAATATAAAATAGACACTTTCCTGTACGCTTTGATAGCCACTCGATAAGCAGCCGTCAACTAACTGATGGCGATCGGCTAAATGTGCGCCTCGCAATTTTTGCCCACTGGTCATATTGATCTTATTGTTGGCAATCAGCTAGCAAAACATAGTAACAGGTCGAGTAAATGGTTTTATACGAAACTAGAATGCCTTCCAGCAGCTCTGTTTCTACGTAAGACGTACTGAAAGTTCTTACAACTGCATCTTTGTCTTTGTCACAGATCGCGCATCGTTTGAACATCAGTTCTGGTGCCTGTCGGCCGCTGCAATCACAGGTCATGGATCCTCACACGGATTTTTTGACCGATAAGTACGACGATCTAGATTTGTCCGATTGGGACGAAGAAAAGCTGAATGCCACAAAATTGTATATGCAAAAATTTCAGAACAAAGTTGACTTTTCAATGAAATCGGAGCGGAAACTGAAGGATAAGAGCGACCGAGCGACCACAGATCACGCTCTTGATCGTCGATCACGAGCTATTCTTTTCAAAATGATGAATCAAGAGGTTTTCACGGAAATTAACGGATGTATTAGCACTGGTGAGTTACTCAGCTTCTGGTGTATTACGCGAACAATTTTTAGGTAAAGAAGCCAATGTCTACCATGTTTTAGACAAACATAATTCCGACCTGGCTGTTAAGGTATATATGACTTCCATCATGCCATTCAAATCTCGAGACAAATATGTTAGAGGTGATTTCAGGATGCGACATGGATATTCAAAAGCCACATCTTGGAAGCTTGTTTCGAAATGGGCAGAAAAGGAATACCGAAATCTTATAAGGATAAAGCAGTCTGGTTTGATCTCCTGCCCCACACCTTTACGTCTTAAAGGAGTCGTTCTGTTGATGACATTGATTGGAAAGGATGGTATTCCTGCTCCAAAGCTGAAGGATGCATGCAATGATCCAGAATTGGATCAGGAGACCCCACTGGATTGGCCTGCATTGTATGCGCAAGTGGTGAATGATGTGCGTACCCTATATCAAAAATGCCGGCTCATTCATGCCGACCTGAGTGAATACAATCTCCTTTATTTGAACGGAAAAGCCTGGATAATAGATGTCTCACAGGTAGTTGCGTTTTTCTTTAGGAGTGGTTGTTCAGTTGGCTGAGGTTTACAGTCACAGTAGTGCGTTGTTATAGCGGAAGTCGAGACCATAAAATTAATTAGCCATAATGATTAATTTACCGCATTCTTGACTGATTTCTCGATTTTCACCACATGCACTAACTTCTCTTGTGTGATTGATAGGTGGCGTCCTGCATCCTTTGTCCTTCGTTATAAAGTGTGGTTCACTGATATGTATTACTATTTCTGTTTTGATGCCACGTTTTAAACGGAGGCGCGCACGCTTGTTGTTACAGATCAATGCAACAGACAGTGCTGGGAGCATTGATTCTTCCACCTGAGTATTAGCGTTAGGTTGGGGCGTGTCGGTAACTTATCCGATAATGTCCGCGTTCTTTGTGCCCCCCGTAATATGATTCGTACCAACATCCAGAGATTGATTTATGCTGATGTAGCTTCAATTACTGATTTTATCTTTATAATTACCTCATTCATCCCTCCTAACCATCATACTGCCAACCATTTTCGTGCGCCATTAGTGTTGTATAACCGACCGATTTATATTCTACGTACGGTCATATCGTAAGCGCTGAGTACCACTGTCTGTAAACGGCATCTGTGAGCGGTCGTTTCAGATGACCATCTCCCTGCAAACTGCCGATAGTCAAAAAAGCTAATTCAATACCTGAGTTGTTAACCAGGTTGCGTGGCACATCATTCTGAGGGCTTTTTCTTACAATGATAAGCACGCCGTCATTTTGAGCCGAATATCCAGCCTTGTCGTGTGTACCTCGTGAAAAATATTGCTCTCATTGGAAGTTGCGACGAAGCGGATCGATACACCGCTATTATAGTCAGACATGTTGCTCAAACTCGAATATTCACGTACTGTCACATTTGATCGTCGAGCCGAAATCACCGCCTCAGATGACCCGCTGGAGCTACAACGCCAAATGGACCATTTGATTTATAGTCAACATCCATTTGGTGTCTTGGCATACCTAAAATGAAACACCCTATCAGAGTCTGTCGTGATAGCATCACCAATTGATGACTTTTGGCGCAAGCTGGATGCTCACCTTGAAACCACACGGGGTCTTCAGTTGGCCTGGACATCAGAATTATTCACAATTGCCTTTACTGAATTCATTTTGCTGTACTCTCCGTCTACAGCTCCCTCTTGACCGTTTGACAGTAAATCAGACGTACCAAGGCATTTCGGCTTCTTATAGTGTTTAACCTTCTTATGAATCTTACTTCGCCGATGTCCTCCATCTTTTGGAGTTAGCTGTTAAGTCAGCAATATTCATTCAATAGAGGGGGCGAAATAACCCTACATCTCGAGAATTACTGATCAAAATGAAACCAGGATTAATCCAATTGTATCCCTGATTAAAGGAATCGTCAAAAATGAGAAAACCTTAAATTTGGGCTTGTTTGCTCACGCCGTTTTCTTATTCACCTTGGCCTTAACTTTTTCCGTACTGCTGGTAAGTAATGTGATACATTTGGTAAGTTACAAGAGACCCAGTTGCGAAATATCTGAAATCTGGCTGGATTTGAAATAAGGTCAGAAACAGCACACCCAGACACGGCAAGTACTCCAGGAAGCCATGTTCAGAAATTTCATAGTTAGACTCAGTTATCCACCCAATGCAGTGTCATATGGAATCCAGAAAATGATTCAGGAGGACGATTGCTCAAATAGGATTTATTGGTCAGTTCACGTTGTAACTGACCATCGCCACTTATATGCATAGAAAGTGTATTATTTCTTCATTGTGAAAAAGGAAGCGTTTCGAAAATTGTATTTGGTGCTGTTGTCTAAAAACCATAAGCTAGTGTTTCCTGGTTGATTGTTCTACTGTGGTGTGGTGATCAGGCGTGTGTATTGCATCCACCCGGAGGGTTATGCTGACTAAGATTCCGGTCCTTCTAGGTGCAACCTTGCCAGACAGGCTAAAGAGTAGCAGCCAGACGAAAAGCATATGCACTCATAGGGTTGTCCTTCGCATTGCTGACTACGTGGGTAATGAGCCACGAACCTACGAGCATACAGCAGAACTATTCTTATAGTTGTGGCACTGTTGTCTTCCTAATCTGGAGAAACGAGGTTAGGAACGCTACCCTCAGACAAAGAACACTCCGACAGCCCAGCGTTTGGCCGTGACCACTCGCGTATAACCCAGTACGGTCGAAAAACGTCCGGTATAACCCGAAAACCCGATGTCGATTCAGATACATCCACTACGCGCGTCAATTCTCAGAATTAGACATTAATGTCTTATTCACTATGTCCTCAGACTAGGCAAGCCCCTCGCTGTCAAATGAGTTAGACTCTTGAATCCTTGGTTTCGGGTAGAGTTCCCTTAGAAAACCCCGCATCCTGTCGTCACACAGGTCATACTTTTCAGTCAAAGACTCGGGATGGGGTCCCTCAAATCAACCCTCTTCCGCGGCATAAACGACCAGGAAGTGGGAGAAAATATTTTCCCCACAGGAAATTTGG
>JTDE01022117.1:0-13841 GCA_014338405.1 Paragonimus skrjabini miyazakii
CACATTCTGCAACCGTGCTGGGCCACTCATGACGTGCGTTGTGCTCGACACAACCGCGTGGCTAAAGACCTGACAAAACGACTGCACAATTTGGGCTATACAGTCTTCGAAGAGTTGCGAACACCGACGGCGCGCTCCTTCATCAAACTCAATGTGATCGCGGTTCGTGACGGCGCTGCTGTGGTGCTCGGCGTCAGTATATGGCATGACTACCGAAGCCAACTTGCTTCGACGAACTTGGTCATGAAGCACAGAACCGACTGCCATAGTGCCGCTATTCAATCGATCCTCCATACTACGGGCTGTGATGTGAACTCTGTTTCTCATTTCCGCGCTTTATATTCTCCTTCTTCGACTAGGAATGTCCTCCTACGCAACCATGGACTTACGTCTACTGACTGTTTTAGGTTCTTCAGAAACTGAGCACACATTTATGCGGGAGTCTGGCGTTAACCGTTACCATCTATCTGACAGTTGGCCCACTATGAAGGACACTTTCCTGTCCCGATGCGTGGGCGTTGACTGTGACAACACCTCTGTGCCCTTTACAGGCTTTGATTTTGAGATTGACAGTTTACTTTTCAAAAATTTGGTTTTTCATTTTTCTGACTTCCGTTTCTTACCTACTGCACAAGTAACTTTCCAACTGATAATTGGACTATTACCGCTTGCTATTCTTTTGAGAGGACTCGTCAGCTGATCAGTGTTGCAAACTACACACAGTTGACAGATAGCTTCTTTACACATCCACTTTTTTTTACGTCTGGTGCTTAATTTTGATGTCACCGTTTGTTCTTCGCTTGATTTAAGATGTGTACAGTGCTGTTTAAAATAAACGATATAGTTTCTATGCAGCAGCAATAACACAGTAAGTGAGCCAGCTGAACTCTAATGCAATCCATACTATTTATAGCATAATTAATCACGTAATTAAGCAACCACAATCACTGCACATTGTTCCTCATCTTACCTGTCATTGTAAGTAATCTGGAGAAGTCGCATTTCCGACATTTCCTGGACTTGGCACAGTCATGAATAAATAGGTTTACGTGCACACGTTTCTCTCGAGAATGCCTGTGTATGGTATTCCGTTAGAGAATTAGGCTGTCGAATTATAGTGCAGCTTCGTTGTTCCACGGCATAAATTGCTTTAGGGATATCCCGAATGGGTTCCAATAAAGTTCGATATTTTATGAGAAATTTCTGTTCGCCGTTGTTCCAGTTCCTGAAATTTCTCGTTATTTTCCGTTAAAGACTGGTTGTAATTCAGTTTCTAAGATACTATTCCCGAGATTGGACAGTATACACATACACCCGTCAACAGTTCTAGATAGAAACAGGTAGTAGAAAATGCAAAAATCAGGCAATCATAGGATATTTTTTGTATGGACAGTTGGAGACACAACACAAATTTAGGAGTAGCCTTATGTTAAAAAGGCAACATAAAGTAACGCCATGAAGTAAGGACTGAAAAGAAAACAACCACATCAAGTTTATTGTCGAGTAAATTCAGGATTCGCATTCAGAAACGCTTGCAAACGTGTTGGAAAATCTGTCATGACTCCTGAAGCGCCCATATCAAAAGCCGTTTTGAATTCAGAATCCGTGTTGCAGACCCAGATAAATACCTGAAAAAAGATCGAGAAACGGTGAGATGTCTCGGATAAGAACGGATTCGGTCTTATCATTCTTCCGTTGTTTCTTATTTAGCTCGATTTCTGTACAAACCCGACCTTATTTCTAAATTAACTTCAAAACCAAATCAGTAAGTGTCTTTCACAATTGATAATAACTGCAGTCGATCTTTTTAACATGTCCTTGAGTTTCACGGTCGCACTAATAATTTTGTGACCTAGGCATACTTATTTAAATGTCATCCATTTACGAAAGGCGTGTAGGTAAGAAAAAAAGCTGAAAAATCTTCTCTCAGGGCATATAAAGCATTTTACTGACTTGACTTGAATGAGAAAATAAATGGCAAAGTGCTGGTAAAATAAATGGACAACTGAATCAGTTAAATTCAAAATTTACCTAAGAGTTGGTTGGTAACTACTTTCCGACAGATTGTGCCAAAATCTAACGAGGCGCTAACCAAAAATCGATGTGTCGGAAGATGCACCATAATAGCATAAGACTGATGAAAAGTTTGCTTTTGTATGAATACAAGCAATAATGAAAACGAGTGGTTTGTCGTATAAGAGTAAATCCAACAGGTAGGTGGTCATTAATGAATCCAGAAGAGTTAGGATTATGCCACAATCCAGCATCCAATCGGCACTTTATTTTCCAACGTATCGAGGATCGCCATGCTGACTGAAACATAGTAGAACAGAAAGGAGGAGCGAATAATTCACACGGAGGTCTTTACGATGTACAAGGGCGATCAATAAGTCAGAATGGCGGATGCCAGCTGAAACGCGGACGTGATCGCCAAAATGAGGACTCATGTTTTACTTCGATAATTTCCCTTCTCTATCGCCCCCATGCGTTTCGGGCAACTTGGTCCAGCGGCGTCTGTTCACCCAACGCAGTTAAAACGTCTGTTAATGTAAGCATTCGTCAAGTATTAGAACTTCAAGGCGATGTATATGCATCACTTCACCCTCTGTGTTCGTGTGATGCGATTAATTTGGACGTTACCACAGACAGAGATAAATCTCAGGAAGAATTCTTGTGGCACCGTAAGCTGGCATTGAGTTACGGAAAAGTGATACTGGTACAAAAAAGTGAGGCTGATATATATTAGAACGAAAAAGGTATAGAGCATGACTTCATCTGTTCTAGAGGCTGAGGTGAGCGCGCTGCAAATTCAATACCTTCTAATCATGAGCCTCCAAAACAACAAGAACGTCCTCTACACGACCGCAAAAAACTAGTTTCGGAAGATTTCACATTGAAGGGTTTACTTCAGTTATGAAGACTCCCATTAGGAGCGAACTAAGTGAACTGTCCATTACAACCCCATCCGCTTGCTAAAACGCGAATGCCCGGAAGATGAACCTCACACTGTGCGCAAAAACAATAGTGATTTCAATTCATCCACTGGGATGGAAAAATGGACACGAATTCATGTGGAAGTGATCATGTATCATCAATGTATGTACTACAGAAGGGTTTGAGAAGAGAGAACATGTTGAAATCCATCCCCTTGAATTCCAAAAGGCTATCGATTTGGTGAATCATCGGCTACTTCCAAAGCTGAGAGCAACTGGCATAGTCCCGGGGCTGCTCGCATTGATCAGGACGTTTCTGGTGAGTCCGAAATTCCACGCGGAAACAGAGTGGGCCAGATTAAGGTGACGGTAAGCATGAAGTAGGGTGTCTCAGAGATAATTTCTGGGGCTAACATTGTTCCTGATCTTTATAAATGATTAGGAGATACCTTCAAGTTGTTCGTATTCCCTGTTCGCGGATGACGCAAAGATGGTGAACAATCCCTCCGATCAAACCATGCGGTTCGATCTGGGAAAGTTATACGAATGATCCATCCAATGAAAACTGCCACTCAATGTAGTCAAGTGTAAACATCCAGAGAAACGAGGTCGGAAACTGTCCCAGATGCTTAGGAACTCAAGTGGATCATATCAAAAGGAGCCCAGGTGTTCAAATCACGGCTGATTTAACAGCTGTGTCTATAAGCCAAAAGGATGGCAAACGGGGCGTTAATGCAGCTGAAGACCAATTGCGAGCAGAAAGGAAATATCAGTACCGCTCTATAAAGTGTACCTTAGACCGCATCCGGGGTACGCAGTACAGGTGTGGAGCCCCCTTCAACTAATAAACAAGGTTGTACTAGGGAGTGTACAAAGAACAACAAGTTCCCAATTCAAGAACTAATTGCTCCAGAGGTATGAAAGCGGAGTGTAAAAAAACTATCGAAAACACTTTCTGCATTAGTCAGCCGGCCTTTGTGTTGAAGTAAGTTTTTCCATATCCGCAGTGTTGAAAACTTGCTACTTTCAGAAACGGAAGCAGACAGCGATATCTGTGGCAGTGAACAATCTAAAGTTTATTGGGTTTTTACAGGCTACTGTATAGATAAGAAACAGCAGTGAAATGAAGAACTATAATTGGTTTCAAGTCTCGGCTTTCTGTTGCTTGATTCAGTCGGTAGCTTGCTTGTTTCAACCCCTTGACACTTAACCCACTCGTTTTACTCTCGTGCTCGTTGTAACAAAATCCGATGCTACGCCAGAGTGCCGTCCGGAATAGTCCCTGCGCTGACGTCATTCATCTTGAGTTGCTGACCATGATCGACTGTAGTCTTCTGTGAATCATTGGCCAACCTCGTATCGATGAGTTTGTCCAAACCAACCTCTCTACAGAGAGCTCATGCCGTTCTACTTGCTTCTGAATGTGGTGGTCGCAGTGAGTCTGTCAACTGCAGGCTGACCGAATCAGCATTCGTTGTCTCGAAAGCCAGGAGGCTTTGATTAGTTGAGCAGAAATCTAGTCCAGCTTCCACTTTTGATCACCAAACAACAGGTGTGTTGCCCATCTAAACGTTTTTAGGGGACGGCGGAAGGAAGCGGTTGACAGAGGTGAACTAGTCGACGCTCTCCGTGGACTTTGCCAAGCAGTTCGACCTGAATAAACATTTAACCACATACATCGAATTCAACAAGTATGCCCTAAATACCCTACTTCTGTAAATTACCGATTACCATCAGTACAACCGTTTCAACGTCAAAGAAGACGAAATACATCAAAACGGATTCTCGCGTCGTTGTTTTGTAAACATCAGCAGTAATCCACGGGGCTGTTGCACGCTGCATTGGTGCGAATATAGTTTACTGAATGTACCAGAGAATGCTATCATCGTCAAACTCTGACATCTTCATTTTTTAGAAGAAAAAAAAACTAGAGACGCGTGCTGATGCAGGAATTGTGCTAATCGTTTTGTCAAGTACGGTATGCTGAAACCGAGTACGCCGTCTTCACATTAAAGCTACGTAGTTAGACGAATGCGCAGTAACTAGCGTCAAAAGTGTTCCAAATGCAAGGGACATTCTTTCCATTGGAGAGAACCTGGTTTTCAACCCATTTTTCTAACGCCTATGGTGGAATATGAAAATGTTATCGGAATGCTCGGTCAGTGGTACTTATGAGATATGGATGTGTTAACGAATAGTGTCACAGCGATATAGTAAGTATAACAACTGCGATTTTTAGCACATCAGGCAACCTGATAATTACACACAAGCGAGGGCGATTGAGCGTTCACATATGATAATTTGGTCGTGCCTAATGTGAGGTCAACGGCGCAGTGGTCAACAGGGGTGCCTCATGAAAGCATGGCCGGAATTCCAGTTCCGGCAGTGGCAAGGATATGCACTACTGACGAGCTCTAATGAGAGCGAAACTCGAGTCTAGTGCTTCTTTTCGAAAGGGGCCGACTGGAAAGTCTATGGGAATGCGACAGCTGCGATCAATTGTGGGTGATGTTCAATCTATATGAAAAACAAAATCCCCTACTACTCATCCGTAATTAAAATACCGCTCAACAAGTTAGTGATTTCTGTGATTTCAACTTGGAGAGAAGTCCTGGTCGAGGGCTCATCGATTGAAGTTACCAGGACAGTTACTGTGTCTCTTCTCAAGGCTATCGGGCAACCGGTTCATTACTCACAAGCGAAAGTGGTTGAGCGTTCACATGAGATAATTCATAGAACCCCGGGTTGTCGGCTAGGAATTCGTTCAGACTACATCCCCTACCTGATACACCCGGGCAAAGATGAAACCGGTCGTCGGACAACAATTAGAAGTGAGCATATTGAATTGTTACTAAACAGCTGGATCCTGAGTAACGGTGGAAAACGATATACGCAATGGTTGGTCGTTTGTGAAACACCAAGTTACGCGTTACATTCAAAAGGAAAATAGGTGCTGTATGGTGATCGATCAAGGGAATAAACAGTAGGTGTATAAAGACGGGTGAATAAGGTACGGCTATTTACATAGCTATAAAACGGACATTACGGGCTTAAGGCTTGCCGATAAAACAATCACTGTTCGTTAACAGATATGGACCAACTCTGTTACACAACTGCGTTCGTCAACATACATATCAACCTAAACTTAGTAGAACAAAACAAAGGAACTGTAACGCATCCAACCCATCCACCAGAATATTTGCTGATAAATTTCCATCACCGCGTTCGCCACTTCAAACCGCTTATGCTAAAAAGCCTCCCCGAACGAAGCAGATGCGAATAAAGGCTCGGGAGGACGAAGCAATCAGGTTAATAGGAAGGTCACGTATGACCAATAACCAAGGTGAAAAAAGCTGTTCAACCTGACTAAAATAATTCGACGTGAATAAAATGTATGATTTTTCTACCCACAGGTTCGGCTATTCAATGTAGCGCAAATCAGAGTAATTAAGCGTGCTCAGGCTGTCAATTTGACTTTTTGTCTAAACACGTGTAAGATTCATAGATCAGATGATGAGCTACGGTGGCCAGGAAATTACGTCCCGTATCAAGACAAACCACTGACTTTCAAGACACATGGGTTAACGAATGTGAAACGGGCTGCTCGAGGGAGTCAAAAAGAAAATCGCTCACGGAGACTATTCCCGATCAGGCGGAAAATCAGACGGTTAAAACTGATCATCCAAAGTCAAGGCGTAATATCTAGAAAACATGAGAGCTGAGGATCCACTCGCAGTCTGAACAAAGAAGAGTAGAAATCCTGAAGGAAAATAAATACGAGTATATTTTTCGAAGTAAAACGGACCATATAGAAAATACTAAGTTATGAAACAGGCGATCGACCGTGATTGATCACAAAAATATAACTTACAGGAATGCCTCGACGTTTCAAGTGTTGAATAAATCCAGGAGAAGTGATTAAGCTGTAAGGATTAATGAAAAGAAAGCTAGGTAAACAATGAACAGAAAAGGATTAAACCAACTACATGACACATTACCCGCGATGGTTATCCAGACGCAGACGGTTTATCGACCAGTCAAATACACTTTAAACGTATATGTCAAGGTTGTAGAAAGATCACTACGGCTTCCGAACCACAAACGGAACAGATGTGCCAGAATACACTGTACTCATTATTAATTCCTTGGTTAGGCCACAGCGAACTAAAACCAAAACAATCACAGGTTTGGAAAGGTTTCGATCCTCTAGTACAAGTATTGTGTGCGTGCAGACTATTCAGTCTGGTCTACACGCACACGGACAACACAGACAAAATAATTGTTCAGTCCAATTTGCAATTGGGCTTGTCAAGTTGTAACCTCAAGTGACCTGTAAGTCCATCCATCCTGCCGGTAACCTTTCTACGCATCGCAGGTCGAACATATCAACACGTTCCACGCGATGACTGCGTAACATTTCTGATCTGAATCGCTTGACGAAAACTCTGATAGAGTCGAAACGTTGCGAAATTTCTAACTTTTAAGCGTCACTCACTGCTGTCGCATTCTCACAGAAATTTCAGCCGACCCCTTTCGAAAAGAAGCATTATACTTGAGCCTCGCTCTTGTTAAAACGCGGCAGTAGTGCATATCCTTGTCACAGCCGAAACGGACACTACGGTCAGGCTTTCATAAAACAATCATGTTATCAACGGCCTCACATTAGCCACGACCAAAGTACCACAAGCAAAACAGTCGGTCACATTCACCTGATTAATAATCAGATCGCCCCCTTTTCGAAAAGGGGCTGACAGGAAAGTGTACAGGAATGCGACAGCTGCGATCATTTGTGGATGATGTTTAACTTGAAGTTAACCTAATACCCGACTACTCATCAGTAAACTCAATAACTCGTTATGGTTAAACCAAGAAGTTTCTTAATAATAGCCAAATCGGTATGAGTAAAAATGAAACACAACTCACAATTAACAGCGGCTTTCACATTTCCATACATGTTTAGTTAGCACCTTTCGAAAGAAGCACCGGAGTTGAGTCTCGTTTTGCTAGAGCCCACCAGTAGTGCAAACTTAACATGGTGAGGATTTGAACATTGAAAAGAAATCATGAAGCCACTGTGTCAACTGTCGTGCGATTGATATAAGATCAGACATAACAGATTATTCATAAGCAAACGCCCAGCCACATTCGCTTGTGAGGAAGATTTTCCGACCGCCTCAAAAGGAGACACGTTACCGAAGAGCTTCAACCATTGTGAAACTTAAATGTAGTGCTTCTTTTCAAAAAGCGATGGCTGAAAAGTCCACGGGATGCGAAAGCTGCGATCAATTGTGAGTGATGTTGAATTTGCACAAAACAAACCACGCACTGTTAAACAGCAAACATCACTATTAGTCAACAAGCTTGCTCCGATCTACATGTAAACGAAGCCTGCTATTCCAGTTACATTTCACTTTATTACTTCACAATCTTATTAGTCGGTATATTGAAAATCTCCAGATTTCGAACGGTTGATTTGTTCAACAATATCCGATTCCAAAAGGTTCTTCAAAGCTGTGACATTCGTAAGTAATGTTGGAGTTCCACAGCTTAATCGTATCAGTGAATGGTTCATCACACAGGCCTGCAGGAGGGAAGTGATCATGATATGACTGAAGTAGTTAACGGTATCACTGTGAAGTGTGTAACAGCCTCGATTTTATTACTTTATTATCCTTGAAGTGACAACCACCGAGACAGCTTTGGTTGTCTTCATTATATTTCAGTAGCCTGAAAGTGATATATTTCGGAAGGTTGTATGCGCAGTTGCTAACAGGCCTACAAGTCAACCTATTCTCAAAAAGCATGGCGGTACGGTAGGTTTCCTCGGTAGGTCCATTTGTTGTCAGAAGTCTCTCATGTCCAAAAACAGATTTCAAATACTAAGTTATGCATGACCACATAACAACCGGAATCAAAATATGACACTAATCATATCAGGTCAGTGGTTCTCGGAATTGACTAGACCATAGGACGATGTCGTGGATCTAGCGTGGCTGTGTGCGAAGGCACACTGGGTCTGGTGTTTTTATCCTTCAGGATCTGCAGAAACGTTTGGAAAATTAGGTGGAAGAAACAAATTACTCGCGAACAAAGGAAGCCATAATTAAATTGAGAATAGGCATTTGCAGTTAAGCATCAGTGTGAACCACTGATGTATTGCTGTCTATGATGATGATGATTTGCAGATTTTCCAATAGGTTCGGTCAGTAAAATTGACTTCCGTATACATATACGGTTGACAGACTATTTTGATGAATTACTCAGAATTTCATCACCAAATTCAAGCGGGTACATATTCCCCTACTATAAGCTATCTATATGTGATAGGACAGATTTCTCATTTGTGAACCGAACCCAAAACAGGGTATTACTACTGTGACAAACCTACGAAGTGGTTTGCAAGTAAATGAACAGATGACATTTTTGTAATGATCGTCCAAATTGCATGGCATGGAAGTGTAGGGAGCAGGACGAACAAGACAACTGGTCTGCTTCCATTTGCTTCAATCACCAACAGCCACAGCATAAACGGTTTGTTGTAGACGCTAAATTAAGCAGCTTTTTTTTACAGTGTTCAGAAAAGGTATTCATCCAGTGGAAGTGAAATATCTCCCAAGAATTCTCGCACGCTTATGACATGCGTCCACCTCCTACAGCCAACAATTTCGGTCCTGTACGGGAGGCAGTGTCAACCGAAGTGACACCAGCCCACGATGACTACTGCTTAAGTTGAACGTTGTTGTGACTGATCAGCGCCAAGTCACTGTCACCGAGCTGACATTGTGAAAAACCGACGTGATTGGTTACGCCCAAGCATGGGCCGGTAACCAGATGGTATCGCCATTATTGCCTACTGGGCTAATGATCACTGTCTAATACAGTGAGCATGCCGCTGTTTGCCAGTTTCAACTACTCATGGAGTAATATCCGTTTCCGCAATGGTAGAGTGAATTAATTGCTTTCTGCCTTACGTAGTGATCCAGGAATTTAAGTGGGAACGCCACCTTATGCTATTGTGTTGGTTTAAGTGGTCAGTGATTATTCAAATGGCGCAGCTTCCCTAGCCGACTGATTCCACACACTAGCCGTTGAGAACAGTTGAGGTTTGTTGCTCGACGTTTTGTTTATTGTTATTATTCATTATACTACCAAACACCTTTTGCATTCAACGATCACCTAAACGGATTATTTACTGATGCATCAACTGAAGTCATTTGATCCACAATGATGTTACGCCAAGGAATGATCCGCCAATGAAGCTTGCAAGCTGGTTACGCACTATCAACAATTCCGAGATCGTACACACTTAATAATAGCAGAAGCAAGAACGATGTTATTAATTCCTAGAGTGGATTACAGTCAACTACTTCAGCCGTTACAACTGTCTACTGCTCGGTACGCCTGAGTGGTATTCTATGAACGAAAGCTTTTGTATGCACGATAGAAACTTAATAATCCCACAAGAAGACACTACAACGCCAACCACACTCGGTTGTTCCACTGCAATTATTTAACCGCCTTACAAAGCCAAAGAAATAGCATAACAATAGCTAAGAATAACTGGTATCCATCATTTAATATTTAGTCGGAATGCGCACTGCAAGATAAACAATTTGCACAAGTGAATGGGAAAGCGGAAAGTCGCGTTCTCGTGGCTGTCACGTAGCCATGTAACGGCACAGTCGCAATTACTGATTGTAGGGATGCTTTTACCAAACGGAAACACGGCTTCAATTGATGCATTTTATCTTGGTGTCACAGTAGGGTGATTGCTAGGAATGAGGTTTTATTACACACTGGAAAATGACGGTTTGCGGACAGAGTAGGAAACGACCCATTTTAAATAATAACCACGGAAAAAAGGGTGGGCCGCCGTGCACAACCTAGTTACGGTTGTTAAAAAAACACCAGTGTTGGATGAAGATGCTCTAAACGCCGTTGAACAAGAAATCCAGATGAAGATGGAGGAAAATCAAGCGTGATCAGAATAAAACCAGTTATACCATAACGCCCATTAGGTACGTTAAAGTCTTTTATGACAGACCCACGTACACTACGTGCGTCGTTTGGGTAGCGCACCTGTGACCACCAATCAGAAGGTTGCTTCTTTTCGCGTTCAAGCGCATCTCATTGCAAGGCGTAAGATAGCCAGTCCATGAAGCAAATGAACAATGGATTAGTTCATACGTTCACTTACAACTGCGTACGCAACACCCAAAATTCCATCACTTAGAGAAAGTTGTGAACTTGAAGCAATGGTAACCATCTGAGTGACTACCACTACAGAGGTGATAAAGTAACACATGATTACTCAGTGACCTAGGAAAACTAAGGTCAATACACCTCACGAATTGATTTCACTGGCTTTCTTGATCACAAAGTACACAACTTTCAACATTACTTTTTTCCTATACCAGTAATGATACGTGGCTCGTGCAATGGACCATGGAATGGTTGAAATTACTGATGTGTATATCACAGATTTGTATTCGAGAAATCTCAAAAAAATTGAGGCCAATAACAATAAGATTGTGAAACACTAAAAATGTAAGCTGAACAGTGGTCATCGGTTAGATGAAAGTTGGAACAAAAATGTTGACCAATAAGAAATCGACCAAGTAAATACCTGCGAAAATACAACATATGAATTAACGGTAATTGTCTACAGTTGGAGAATTATCGGGGGTCACGCATTGGCTGGCAGAGTTCCAGAGATGTATGGAAACGAAGCACATATTGTACAATCAATACTGCAGGAAGCTAACATGCGGTATGAGTTACGTTTCTACACAATAATTTATTGAACCCTAGTAACTTGAGGAAGTAGAACGCGTGGATGAACAATAAACGACATATTTGTAATAAAGTGATCCAAAGAATGATGTGTGGCCTTTCTATGACAATTCCTTTGTTATGTCGTACTACTGCACATTTCCATTCCCTCTCTTTTCAAGTTTTATGCGGCAATTATGAAATGAATAGAGCCTATACTCCGTCTTTTCATTCTTCTTGCCTTCGGCTGGTGCATGTTTTCACAAACACCTAATATACAACAGTACGACTGTGAAAAGTCTAATAGTGACAAGAAACACTTACAAATTAGCAGAGAACAAATCAAACTTGGTTACATTGACGTCATATTTTTTAAGAGGACCACTGAGACCTCCATGTAAGTGTGGTTGACCGTCGAACAGCTGGTTGGACAAAACAATCTTTGTTGGGAAACAATCAACCCAAAGCAACATGAAACAGAACAAGAGAAACTATAACGATGCGCAACGCGTCGTCCGCATAAAAGACATTCGATTTCACGGTCAAAATACCGCAATAAAGTTTCGGGTTTCCAAACTTGGTAATTTCATGACTAAGAAAGAACGCTTAACTAAGATAACAACCAACCTCTGTTAGCTCCATTCATTATTGTTCACAGTAACAGATGGAAGAGAGGCTGAAACGCATAGGCATGAAAAAATGCATGCAAAAGAATACAAATACGAGACCTCATTGACTGAGAAACCAGAGTGCAGGTGAAGGATTCACATCATAAAAAAGACACTCACAACTCAAAGACACGCGCCAAAACCCGCGTAGTAGGCGTATCGCGATTGTGCTGCTTCAGAAAGCCTTTCTTACTGTGGAAGGTAAAATAAACAGACGACGACACGACATTGAAAACTGCTTTGGTTGTTTGGAACGGAAAGAGCGATAGAAATGAAAAGATTGCCTCCATTGTCATTCTAGAGATCAAATAGACAAATCACTCAGATCACGAGGCATTGACAAATTAGATACACAGCAATTGTATTACTCAACCACATCCAAAAGTAAGCAATACTAAGAAGACCAGTGAGATCAACTAAGTTGGAGTAGAATCGTAAAAATGGTGGGTTGGATTATAAACATGTTCTATACTGTTACCTAAGGAGTTGATATACAGGCAAAAACGATTGCAGAGTTTAGTTCAGATAAGCTGGTGAAATGATATTAAACAACGTACAAAATCGGTCGCGTTAAAGATAAGCACAAATCCGACAAAATGAGAAAACTGTGATGTTATCTATCGAGTGGTTCAGAAACGGTACTGTACTCGTTGCAACACAAGAGACATCACATTACCGGTTTCAACGACACATATTGGAGACAATGTTAGAAATCACGTTGCCAAACATCAGCGACACAACAAGATAGATATAGGCTATTATCAAATCGATGAGTGAATATAGGAAAAGTTCACTTTTCATCGGAAAGTTGGCTTCAACTTGCTGGTACTTTGTCGCACAGTAAAAATAATGTAATAAAAACAAATTGAAGAAGAAAGGACTATATAACCATAATGTACCCCAAATGCGCAGTCATAACCAGGAGATAAAAATAGGATGGACATATTTCAATGGGATGCAAACAAGCCCAAACAGTACACATTATCAAAACACTAAGGTGATGGTTGCTATCTGTATGTTAGAGACCACGCAAAAACCTTACCCGGCAAACGTAGCTTAAATTCGCGTGTATTAGATTTATCTTTCACAACAGTTTCAAAATATAAGCCACAACACCAAAATAGTTTGTTTCAATGTGTGCCTGCTCAAGGGGCTCAGGGAGACTTCAAAGTTTCAAAGATATGACGGGAAAAATACATCTGGCTTAAAATCAAAGAGCAAACTTTGAGCGACTAACAAAGTATAAATAATCCTCATGCACAAAGAGTTTATAACGCATGTGTGCGTTCAGTTTTGCTCTATGGAACATGGGTCTGGTGCATTCGTGCGGAAAGTGTACACAGACTCTCGGTATTTGATCACCGTTGTCTACACCAATCAGCCTGTATTGAAAGAGCTGACTTCGTGAGAAACGTGACAATCCGTCGACGCGTGTTTGGGAAACTTCCAAGTTTGTGACTGGTAACAG
>JTDE01022117.1:13941-38808 GCA_014338405.1 Paragonimus skrjabini miyazakii
TGTTGATGAGTAAATTCAAAAATTGATGGTGACGCTTTCAAATAAGTATCTAAATGAAGTTAACAAAACGGTGTACACAAATGATACGTCAACATCGGAGTAGTTAGGATAAGCAAGCACTTAGTTACCATTTCGTATACTGATATTTATTGGCAAAACTTGAGTTGCGTTGAAAAAGTATGGCAACTGTTATTCCGGAAGTTAGTAACGAGGTTTGAGGTAAACTGGTGATTACAACATCAATTTTCGTCCGTGATTTCGAACCCCAAACTTGAGCAAGTGAATAGTATCAGTCTCACATATGGTCAGGTCTACTGCCCTACAGAAAGTCATTAAGCAGCTAACTTGCACGTGAAAAGCATGCGATGAAGCCGGAATGACACAAAAGCGAGTAAAAATAACTCCAAATTCTTGTATGCCAAGGAGTCAACGCAAAATTAACAGAACGCTTACCGCAGCACGGATACCAGGGGCAATTCAAAGCAGTCAAACGAGACTGGGAGGAATGGCAAAAGGCCGACATAGTAGGCGAAGAGAAAGCCAAGTACATACTCCGGAGACGGATAAGTGAGCACAGTCGGATTTGCAACCTTGCACTTGTCCACAATAACTTTTCGCATTCCACCCCAAACGGTCAGCCTGTGTCGACTAAATTCGTTGATCAGTCTGGACACCTTGGAAAAGGGTACAGAGGAAAAGGCAATGAATATTTTGATATGTACGTTATAAGCAAGATGTACTGCAGTAAATAAGAAAACCACACTGAATGGATAATGTCAAAGCGAGAAATGCTATTGTGGTTGCAGAGAATACAGGGTTACACAAAGACAGCACTTTGATTCCGTGGTATTTTTGGTGTCTACAAACACAGGTGAGCATCAGGCATTAGATATCACCCAGCAAAACCCAACGGAAGTTGATCAACTTGCATCGCTTGGTGACCATCTGACTGTCAATTTTAAAATGAACCAGACAGTGTAAATGGAGCACGACGGTGGTAATGCGTTAATCGCATTGGAACTCACGAAGACTATGTATTAACATTAACACTCTCATCAGAATATCAGACTAGTTCACTTAGAAAGCACGAGAAATCAGCCGTAGGATTTCCTACAACACAAGTACAATGTTGAGAAAACGCAACTTTGGAACCTAATCTGAGGGAACAGACTGATTACTTCGGTTAAATGCTGTCCTGTAAATTGCCGCTCAGTAGAAAGATAACACACTGACGTTACAGATGGGGGAGTTTGAAAACTGTTACGAACTTCTGTCGTTAACCTCGTCATACTGGACGAAAACACGCAAGTAGGAAAACTTTTCGATAGCATAAGTGACTAGCTGGGCTGTGGTCCGCTGGGAAAATGTATAGGTTTAGGAGTTCCAAGCGTGAAGCAGGCAGCTCCCCACTAACATGCAAGGTCAGCAGTAAAGTCTAACATTGATGCGTGAAGATGGAAGATCTGTGCATTAATGAACTGTCAGTTATAAGTTCTGGCTTAGGTTTCTGTCCAACGACTAGCTGTGACTAGACGGGATGTATGGTCGCTTCGAGAACGATAGGCATGCAAACCAGTCAAAAGCTGAGACTTACTTCATTGATCAACCGGTCATCGTTTACTTTGATGTCAATGTTAATTGCAACATTGGGAAAGGCTTCGAATACTTCCTTTAGTGGAATAATTGGGGAAGGTGAGGGGTCTGACGGTTCAAAATCTTGTCCTGCAAAGGGTTAACAAAGTGTGCACAGAAATAATACCAAATGATTTGTTTTATTCATAAAACAAATAGTCGAATTCGAAGTAAATAAAAAAGCAGGGTGCCACTAAACCGTAAGGTTTCCAATTAAGGCCAAAGTAATGTAGGCCATAAACTGAAATATGTCCCACTTAAGTATCGTCGTATTTTAAGAAGGATAAATCTATGAAAGTGAGTGAGATTCGAGGCCGAGAAAACTGTCAAAAATGTGACGTACAAATATGTGTACGCATAAAATACACTAAGCTCAACCGGATGGTACTGTGGCTCGGCCTGTCAAACAATGGAGCAACGAAAAATACTCTGGAAACTCTTATAAAAGACAAAAGGAGATAACAAAATGTCTGAAAGGATAAGATATGGTTGGCAATTATATGGACGCAAGCACGCCATTGTCTGTGGCATGCTGCCACATTAGATCTCGGTATATGGACCGCAAGCTAGACACAAGGACCCAACTAGGCAGATGGCAATAAAACATTAATTGAAGCGACAGAAGAGATTTTGTCATAATTGGAGACCAGGTAATTGTTCCAGCATGTTGTGACTTCATCCAACTATTGGTAACTTCGGTATGTAATGCTCGGCGTTGTCAACGTTCGTCTGGCGTACACATAACTCGACCCGGCCAACGCAGATTGCGCCATACTACTACTGGACTAACTGATGGAATATTATAATATTTTGGGAGTACGAACTGGTGACCGGACACGGTATTCATATGATCATCCTATTTGAAACGAGTTAACTAACAGAGACAACAACGGTTGAACAATGGAACGCTTGGGTACATTTTTAAATCGAACAGGCCATGTTTCTGAATCACGAACTTTACACACGTTTACTCTCAGAGACAATCCAACGTGATTTCGACGGCACAGTCCAAATCCTCACGTGATGATCAGGTTTGTGTATTGCATCGATCCAGAGATTTCGGTACAACGACATCAAACAGGTCAAAGAAAAGCATTCAAACGGAAATCAGTAGCACTCATAAGGTGGTATGTATCACCACTAATTACGCAAGGGTACTGAAATAGTGAAGCGCAATCTTGTGAGCAAATAACGAACAATTTTTACAGTTATAACACTAGTCTTTTGAATAAGGAAGAAAATGATTAAGAAGGGTATCCTCAAGAAAAGTACTCCGAACACCCAACGGTGATCATCATCATTATTCAATACAGTTGAAAAACATTCGGCGTCTCTCAAGAACATGATGTGGCTTCGAACACATCAACTGTGCTCAGCAGCAATGAGAATCGGACATCAATAGTTCGTCCGATGCGCCCACGGACCAGGCAATTCTTTCACTGATAACTGAGTCAGGATACTGAACGATAGGCTCAAGGTAGGATCTCTTAAGAAAGCCCTATTTCCTGTTGTTTCACAGATCAGACTTTTCAGTCAGGGGATCAGGGTGGGCCCCCAAACAGACTTTGTTCAGCGTACAAAAGACCGGGAAGTAACAGAATTTGTCATACTCCCGACAGTGACATTATGCAGCTAACGCAACTTGTTTGTTTCAGTTTGTACACTAACCTCCGTCTTTCCTGTATCACAAAGCCGACACAAATGACAAAAAATTATCGCTTGTAATGTCCACACTCTTCGATAAGCTGGTTGGCAAGTTGCTTTAACAGGTACTTTCCTAAGTGCACGCTGTGTCTCAGAGATGCAAACTTACGACTTTAGTGACGATAGTCACATGAGTTCACCTCCAGATAATGATCAATTTAAGTGTTCTTCCTTCAAGGTCTTTGGTGACGTCAAAGCCAAATTTCGTGGTCAGGCTGTAGTTGAGATCGTAGTGAGTTCAAAAGCAAAACAATGTTTGCTCCAATGAGTAGCAGCGAACAATTGGCGGTGTGCTATCAGACTCAATATTTCAGTTATAGTCTGTTGGCGAAAATCAGAAAAGCGCACGCTTCAACAGAGAGCAGTTCAGATGCTATCAGGAATGCATTCTATGATGCTCCCAGCAACCTTCACTACCTGAATAAAATTTCAGACGATATCGTACAAGTAGGCTTGCTGAATGTTCAAATTGATCATCTTTCTTTATGTAGGAAACGGCTGGGTTGCACTGTTGGTTCCCGAACACGACGTACTGGCAATAGTGAAAGACTGCTGCAACTCTGTGCCCCAATTGTCTCTGTATTTACGAACGTCCCAATCCAACACCGGAGGATACACTGTGTCACATAGAGACCGCCTTGTGTATCTCATCCATGGATACAACTTGATCATATAACAGTCAGATAAGAGTGGCCCGAACTGTTGGAGATTGTTGTACACAGTGGAGCAACCATGCGGACCCTGATCATGTAGTTGTATGTGCCCGTCTGGCTGTCATTTAGCAAAGGTCACATACCCATAAATACTAAAATAATTAACAGACATCTGAGAGAAGAAGACGTAATGAATGCTTAGGTTAGGGCACTAAAGAGCAAACCATCTAGTTCAGGTCGGATAGAAGAATTAATGAAAACCGGGGACTCATTGTGGGAGTCATGACAGCTTGTAGGGTAGAGTCGTTCCGGATGAGCTGCGCAGCCGCTAAATAACCGGATCTCTATTACGTCGATGAACGTCGTGAACAGAGGTTGCCAGATTATCCTCAGTTGTGAACACGGAAAGTCGAGAGCTTTAACACAAGCTTGTAAAAGGCCCGTGAACACCACTTGATGAAAAAAAGATGGGGCAAACTCCTTTATCTGAGAAGAACGGAATGCATTTTTCCAATTCACAGATGTATCGGCTAACGAGTTAATGTACACAAAGCTATAGTAGAAAAATACGGTTTGCTTATCATAAACCAGTCACAACAATTTGAAAGATGGTCCGAACATGTTGAGGAACACTTCAACTGACCTCAACCGGACCACCTAGATGATGGGACAAAGAACCGGTTATGGCGTTGCAAGTAGCCCTATGTCGAAAGCAGACGTGGCCCCGAGCGTAGGCTGTGGAAGTGTGTCAAGACTCCCGACCAGATCACTTTCTTGCCAGTGACAAAGATAGTAGGGAGAGGATGACATCAGAAATGCTAAAACCATTTCAGACAAATGATGGAACTAAAGAAGTGCCTCGTAATTGGTGTTTATCAAGTTGTCTTTTCAAAAATTGTGTAAGAGGTTTATGTGAGTACTACACGGGCATCAGATTAGTTTCCACTGAATCCAAGTTAAGTCGGCTCAATAAACTTGAAGAAAAATAGATACATGAAAGACGGACAGGAGTCACATCCAATCGAGAGCACACAGGAAACATGTTCACCATGACAGGTCTTGGAGTCTGCGCAATAATACAGGCAGCAAACGGTCGCGGTCTTTCTATTCTAACAGGTTCCCCACATTCGACTGCCCAAATCGTCATCAAAAACTCTCGTTGAAAGGGAGTTCCACAGGAATACGTGCATCGCTGCGTGTTCTCCCTGGGAAAAGTGGTAACTTATGGGCAATCACCCCAGGTTTTCATCACATTTAGTGGGGTTAGCCGCGATTATTCAGTTTATTCCTTCTTGTTCAATTTAGCAAAGGCCCACATTCTAGAAGTGATTGAGGAATTCAGTGAGTTGGTGTGGAATTTCGTCCTCGCATTAAGTTAGCAGACGTGCAGTATGCGGAAGACATTGTCGTGAGTGACCACTTCACTGAAAGCATGCATACCATGCTGAACGTTGGCTTGGGTGAAAAATGGCTTGCATCATCAAAGGGTAATGTGCTGCTTCGGGAATGGGACGCTTACACTCCCATGATCTTTATACCAGCGTTTCATTGAAGACTGTACCGTTTCAAATACATGGGTAGCACTATCTCGTCGGTCGGCGATAACTGCCGATAAGATGTCTGCGAGATTACCGAAGGCACTACTGCCTTCCACATCTTCCGTGACGTCGAAAAGATGTCCGGTTGGTTCTGAAACGAAGGGTGTACAATGGTCGTTTGTTCTGTTTTACCCAGGCCTCCTTGCAACGAAGGTATTAACATTCACCCCAAGTAGGATTATCAAATGAGCAAAGCAGCATTTCACCAGCACGTATTTCGTAACCCCAGAAAGGTGTAATCAGACGGTAATTAATCAGGTTATGCAATCCGAATGGTTGGGTCACGTAATCTTTGTGCCATCACAACTTTTTCCGTACTATACATTACCATTAACAGTTAAGTGAAACCTCGGGGTGGTCAAGCAGTTACGAAATATAAATATGATTAATCCGTTGAGTAAAGTGATTAGGTACCACCTATCATCAACACAGACAGCAACACATCAGCGGCTCGCACTGATACTTAACTGCCACACAGCTATCAAGACAAAAACAAACACTGCACAGAAAAATAGGAGAAAAAAGAGGAGGTGGAAGGGACCTAATTACCGAAAAAAGCTGCGTCTATATCCAAACATCCAGCACCAAGATGCCTACAACTTGCAAACAAACAACCAAACTGTAGATGAAAGTAAGGCATTATCCGCAAGACAGATTCTTTACGCCTCTCACTGTCCCACGTCATTAACTGCACTTCACAGACAACTGGGTCAAACGACAACATTTACGCCACTCAGTTTGATAGGCGACCATCCCATTTAGTTTCCAGCCCCCGACTCTGTAAGTAGCGAGGTTCTCAGTCTGGGGGATAAACCCGACCTACGGTGGTCAACCCCGTCGTGAACGATTTCATTTCTCTAGAGCAGGTCATCATCTGCTCACTGCGCACCTTACACTAGTCGGCTGCAACGTCGGCGAAAAGTACTCGGTGTGGCAGACGACTAGCTGGCATACTTAGTACATGACCTTACCATCTGAGTTTGTGCAAATGTAGGGACTGAACAAAATAATTGGCTTGAGTAAACTGTAACAGATGTTAACAGTCATATGCATAGCGACGGCCTTCTCAACCGACGGACAATGGTAAGCGCTGCCTGTTCATTGCTCAAACTCCCATTTTTCTGCAGATATCTTGAATTCCGCTTACAAAAAGTGAAGTCCAATATCAGACGAAAATAACTTCCGTATGCCGTGGGCAGCAAGCTGAGCAAGTAGCTTGTTTATAATTTGACTTCCGGTGGTACTGCCTAGTCACGTCTTCTGCCACTAGTTATACGAGTGGACACTTAATACGCTGAGGCCACCCACTTTCAGGTGTGTATTGCGGCGTTGCTCTTCTGACCATTGGTACCATCCTGTGATGAAAATCTATCCGATTCAGCGCTTATCCAAAACAACGACACAAACGACGGTCCACCAATAGACCAATCAAAACGTCGCGTTAAGATACCACATCAGGACTAGACGAACAGCTTCAATGCTACACCACCCGTTATTCGCCAAGTTCTTCGTTCTGTATTGCAACAATTAGCTTACAGCTTTGTATGTGGCATAGTGAATAACCAATGACACTGATTTCTTTACTACTGATGTACATCTATAAATTCCAGTTATTGTATCATAAATAACAACTACTTACTGCAACCAACCGGAGGTCTTATCTTTGTTACTTACCGGGGTGGTTCCAATTCAAGTGTGATTTCGCGGAATATTCGAAATCCCTAACTCCGAGTAATATAAACTGATGTCACAAGAATGGAACTGTTTCTAATTGGTCAATTAGATCTTCATGCTGGTTCAACTTAAATCAAGGAGTGGGTCGAAATGTTCGAACTATGGTGTAACACTCACCGTGATGTGGAAAAGGGAAACCAACTAGCTTTCTTCCTTACCACTGGTGGTCATGAATTATAATCGTCATTAAAAAATCAAGCTTACCTGAACGTCCCAGCCTTAACGTCATTCGACGAACTGAAAAAATTGCTGCTACAGCACGTGCTTCCTGTCAATTTCCAGGTCATCAGACGGGCGAATTCTAATTTACTCCTGCGTTCAACAGGCACAAGCTTCCGTGAGTTCGTTGTACAAATGCAAAAGCAAGCTATCAGTTCGAACTTTGGTGACGGGTAGGAGGAGCATCTGTGTGATCGACCGATTGTTGGTGTCAACGATACTGATCTTCAGCGGAGATTGTTGCTTAGACAAGATATGATTTTCCAAGAAGCCCGAGATATCGGTGAACAGAAGGACGATGTGAACGGCGCTTCTGCAGATTCAAACGTCATACTATGTCAGAAGACCAAAGTGCATACTCCAATGAGAAATCAACCGATGAACAAGTTTCCACGGCCTCCTCATGTACCAATCATCAAAACCCGGTCCAAGGTAAGTTGACAATTGTTTCTCTTGGGGTGAGTTACACATACGGTCACCTTACCGATTCCGTAATGCCATATGTCATTTGTGTGATAATTCTGGTCATATTAAGAAGGTGTATACAGTTCGGAAGTGTCACCTGAGTCAAGTTAGAGGGGCAAACGTTGTAGAGCCATCTACTTCTGTTTATTCATTGCAACTGAAATTCAGCAATCACCAGTTTATTCACAGGTGCTTCAAATGCAAGTCAGAATGTACGTATGAATTCACTGTGGACACAAGAAGTAGCGAATTCATAAGTTCGAAACTATTACCAAATTGCATGGCCCCTGATGCTCAAATGAGATTACAGCGATTGAAATACGTGGAGTTACTGGTCAATATTTACCTCCGCAAAGCTGGTATTGATAATAAGCAGAACCCAGTACGATTCTAGGTGTCAGAAGGAAGTCCAACCATCATGAGATTAAAAGCTTTGAGACAGCTCAACTGTGTTCTTTCACTAAATGCTAATTACAAGGATGGTCTGAATGCAGTGTCAAACTCAATAAGGCAACTTAGTTGTTTAGTGTTCATACAGTTCAAGAAGAACGAAGGTAGAGCCAGCAAGATTGGAAGTAAAAGTGGACTCAGTCTTTTTAAAGTGCCGAATAAAACCTTATGAGCTGAAAGAACATGTGCATAATGCTCACAGCATGTTGCAGGAAGATGGTATAATCTTGCAGGTTGACTCATCAGTATTGGCCACACCAACCGTTGTGGTTATGGAACACGTCAAATCGTCTAGGACCTGTGATGAATAACGATTAACGCTGAATCCAAGACTGAAAAAATGCGTAGCGACAACTGAGGAGCCGGAAGATTTATGAAGTCCTTTTTTGGTAGCAAATTATTTTCCAACACTAACCTGACACACCCATACTTACAGATCCCATTAGAGTTTGAATCTAAGGCACTCATTACGATTAGTACGACTTGGGGATTATTTCAGTACAATTTTCTACCGTTAGGATCAAAAATCTCAGCTGGAATATTTCACGTTGCGATTGTGGAGGCAATTTCCGATTTACCAGCAGTACGCCCATATCAAGATGATTTAATCATATACGCAGACGGTGCAGAAGAATATGACAAGAAGCTACTTTCACTTCCGAAACTATCCAGAGATAAGTATACTGCCATAAAGTCTTCTGAGTGCGTATTTCAATTACGAGAATCGTTTTTATCCGCTTCACTGTATGTGACAAACGACACAGACTGAACCTTGACCGGTACAAAGCTTTGGTGACCAATACATCATCGAAGTACAAAAATGAGCTGCAATAAATAATGGGCTGTCTGCAGTATTATTTCGTTTTATACTGAATTTTTCGACGAAAACACAGTCATTATTGACAGTCCATTCAGCAGAATCATCACCATCATAATAGACAGCAATACATCAGTGGTTCATACTGATGCTTAACTGCCACACAACCACGAAGAAAAAGCAAACCCTTTATAGGAAGAGAGAAGGGGAAAAAAGGAAGCGGAGGGGATCTGACCGCTAAAATATAGCTACGTCTACATTCAAAAATACAACATCAAGGCGCCTACACCTTGCAAACAAACAACCGAGCTGTAAGTGAAAGTAAGGCGTCATCAGCAAGACAGCTTCTTCACGGCTTTCACTATCCCGCGTCATTAAGTGCACTCACTTCACAGACAACTCGGACAAACAACAACAACATTCACGCCATTGAACTCGGTTAGCCACCATCTCACCTAACGTCTCAAGCCATCGACTATTTGAGTCGCGAGGGCTCCAGCCCGGGAGACGAACCCGATCTACCGTGACCAACCCCTCTGTGAACGATTTCATTTCTCTACGCCAAGTCATCATCTGTCCACCTCGCACCTTGCGCCAATCGACCTCAGCGTCGGCAAACAGTGTTCGGTGTGGCAAACGACTAGCTGGCATCCTTAGTGCATGGCCTAACGATCTAAGTCTGTGCAAATGTAGCGACTGAACAAAAGAACTCGTTTGACAATCAGTGCCAAACATCCGCTTCCTAACCCCCTCGTTACTCACTCGTTGGTGCCACCCAATATGAGCGATTGAACGCAGGCATAGATGGTCAAACACCTGAAGACGGTTCACGTCTTCTACCATGAATGGCCAGATTTCGCTGCCGTAAAGTAATACAGCCCTCACTGTTGCCTGATATACGCGACCCTTAAGCTACAGAGAGATATCTTTCCGTCGCCATAAGTGCCTCAGATTAGTAAACACCGCTATAGCCTTGGAAATACGCGCCTCTATTTCATTTCCTACACCTCCGCCGCCGCTGCTGATGCAGCTTCCCAGGTAAACAAACCGGTCAGCAACTTCCATAGCTTCATTATCTAACATTAAATCTACGTAATCACAACAACCTTGCAGAAGCACTTTGCATTTCGAGGCTGCAAAGCGCATTCCGAAATACTTAGCAGAACGCGAAATGGCATTTAGCGTTGCTTGCGCCGCCTGAAAGTTGTCAAACAGCAACACCTTATCGTCAGCGTAATCAAGATCAGTCAGCCTTCCACCAGGTAGTAGGTCCACACCGGCATCATTTGAGTGACGCAGACAGTCCTCCATTATAGCTCATGCCAAAAAGTTGAACAAAAATGGTGAAAGAGAACAGCCTTGACGAACGTCACTCCTGGTGCTGAAACTGTCGGACAGCTCACCGTAAACCCTAACCTGAGCCGAAGTATGGGAATAAATCGCCGACAGTATGTTCACATACTTGGTCGGTACACCCCTGCGTTTAAGCGACTCTAAAGATGTAGATCAATCCACCGAATTGAATGCACCTTTATAGTCGAGAAATACGACAATTGTTGGTCGGCGGTACACATAACACTGCTCCAGAATTTGACGAAGGGTAAAAATGTTATCTATACATCCCCGACCAGGACGAAAACCTGCCCGTTCTTCTCTAATGTTTAATTCCCGAACTGCAGTGGGTCGACGGAGTATAATGGATGCCAGAACTATAGAAATGACTGGGGTCAAACTAATTCCTCCATGGTTTTCGCAAGAGCTCCTGATACCTTTCTTGAATATAGGAACTATTATCGCGTGACTCTAGCACGGAGGGATAATCTGCGTCATCCACACAAGTTGAAACAGCTGAGTCAAGGCCTCAACTAACACCTCTCCACCTTCCTTAAAAAGTGCCGACACGAGATCATCTGGACCAGCAGCCTTGTTACGATTGAGAGCCGAGATGCAATTGCAAACCTCAGTCTCAGTGGGTGGTTCTAAATCTACTGACCAGGGCGTTACATCAGAAGTTTGCGGAGGCAGCACGGTAGAAGCAGGAGGCCAGCTAAATTGTCCCTCAAAGTGTTCCGCTCAACGTTCTAACCTTCTGGACTTATTATAGATTAGTGTGCCATCTGCCTCGCTGATGGCTTCACTGACACACGGTGGCCTGGGACCAGTAGCACGGATCAGCTTGAATAGTTTGCCGATGCTCCCTGAAGCAAAGGCGGTTTCCATTTCCTTAACTTTTTCCAATTACCAAGCCTTACGATCAGCCTTTAGACTACGTTTCAGCCTCCTACAGATATCTCTTCTAGACTTATTATGTGAACTATCAGGAGGAACCTTCCGTCTGGATTCTAACAACTCCAGAGACTTTTCTGAGATCCAATGTTTATTAAACTTATGTACCCCTGTGCCGCATGCTGCAGTACCTGCTTTCTGAATAGCCTGTGAGATTCGTGTCCAGCAGCTATTAGGGTCTTCTAATTGAACACCACTAAGGCAGCTTTCAAAGCTGGTTTGGTACTTATGCCTTACCGATGGCAAAGCCAATTTCTCAACAGCCAGTCGTTGCTGTCGATGGGGTCGTTGTCCAGCAAAAGTAAGAACAAAACGACAACATACTAATGCATGATCTGAGTCCAAGTACGTGCTCCAATAAGAACGACAGTCTTGAATACAACCAAGCCATCTGTAACCAACAGCTTTGTGGTCTATCTGAGACCAGGCCTGATTCGGAGAAGGCGGGCGCCAAGTATAGCTATGACGTGCACGATGCCTAAAACTAGTGCTGGCTAAAGATAGCTTATACTCAGCGCACAACTGCAACAATTGCCCGCCATTATCTGACTGATGTGACACCATCCCAAATCTGCCACTTAAACGAGATTCGGTCTCACTAAGGCGGCCGACCTGAGCATTCATATCTCCGGCCAGAACGACCATATCAGAGCCACGAGTCGACCGAAGGAGAGCGGCCAGATCCGAATAAAACGCGTCTTTGACGCCGACGTCACTACAGTCAGTAGGAGCGTAAGCAGACACAATGAATAAATTTCTGAGTCTTGTGTCTAGAGCTGGCCTTAATGGAACCTGCCAAGCGGACGGCACAAAATCTACTGTTAACAGGAATCCAATCTATCAATGCGGCTGCGGCCGTCAAGCTAAGGACTATACCCATTCCAGCTTGACCTGTGACGGCGGCTGTGGAGTCATCCGAAGCGTATAACCAGTATCGGGTAGACACTACGGGTGCTGTTAGTTCCATACGCTGACCACTGTCCTATATTCCAGTTTCCGAGAAACAGCAGACATCGACATGCAACGAGTCTAACGTTCATGCAAGATCGGCCTGTTGATCGTTTTGTTTTAGAGTGCGAACGTTGAATGCACCCATATTTATTCGCATTCTAGGTCTAAGCAAAGGGCGAGGGAAGCATGGGACTGAATGGCAAGAGACGGAATTCACCGGCTCAGTGTTACTACGGTTAGCTACATCTGTTGTGGGACTTGTGGAGTAACTATCAGAAATGGAGGTCGGGAGGGGCCTGAAAACGAAATTTGTTAGGACAGTAGGGAGGGGTCTGCAGTAGCATGTTTTCGCCTATCCACCCTGCTGTATGCAGCAGATAGGGCGACCTGGTTTATACTGCGAGACGGCCGATGCAGTATGGAATTACTTGTGTTGTGACGATTCATGGTTGTGTGTGGACTGACCTGTGGATGACCTGGCCCAGACCTAGACGGGAGAACGATTAGGGTTCTCAACCAAAGCCTTTGGCTCAAAAGCCTATACCGCAAGGCAGCGGGTGGGTGACAGCGTACAAGAGCTGGTACATTTTTCGGAGAAAGATGCTAACTTTCTTCCAACCCCCAACCTGGAGGACCAGGAGACTGGTTTGTCAGACCTCTACCTACTGGCCTACCTGGCGTGAATGATTCTACCGGTGTGGTGGCCACACCGTCCAGTTTAGCCCAATAGGTCATCGAGATGCGCAAGCTGTCACACCGCGTCAAGGCCTAGTCTCATCTAAGCATCAAACGGCAATTATGAATGAGAGTAAACATTCCATCAATCACAGAGAAGGTGCGCGACGCGTTATATGAGAATATTTTACTTTTCCAAGCGCCGATTGTGCTGAGAGGAGTAAACCTTCTTCTTAACGTTGGTAATTTTACACCTTTTAAGTAAACAGTGTTTAGGTTCCAGTTGAGAGGAAACGGAATTGTCATTTCAAAACGCTGTCCGTACATGTCCTATGGAAATCAAGATTAAACAATGCGACGCAAACCTACCTTGACGTGGCTACTCACATCATCTACTCAGCTTTATATTTTCAGAATGGAAAAAAGAAGTGTTTAAGGTGAACACTAATTCTCTGATCGAAAATACTGAAACAGTTAACTTCACTAAAGTGAAGACATCTAGACTAAGGGCGATCCGATGCATCTGAAATGGGTTGGCAAGCTTCTACACCTGTCTTCGAAGATGGATTATAGAACAGAACCGGACACAAGGTAGTCAGTAAACCTGCCGAACACAACTTGTAATTAAAAGAACGACGTTAGCTTCATTTTCCATGTCTTAGGTTATCACGCTGATCATAGATGAATCCAATGTTGGCATCGGCACTGTTTTGGAACAGGAGGGATATCCGATCATTTGCATATCACGATTGTTAAATAAGGCAGCGTAAGGATATTCACAAACACAAAAAGAGGCATTAGCAGTATAATGGGCAGTCAAAAGACTGCATAAACATTTGTTTAATGTTAGATTCAAAATCGTTACAGATTGTCAAGCTCTACAGTATTTACCTGATCCGCACAAATCAGCGGCAATGATACAGCGATGAAGTCTAGTTCTAGCAGCCTACAAGTATGAAATCATTCATCGTCTTGGTGACCAGATTCCTCAAGCAAATTTTCTCTTACGGTAGTCCACTTTTTCAGCTGCTGAGTTTTGTTTGCTTGCCTCACAAACAGTCCCAATAGGTCGAGAGGACCTGGTCAAGATTACTAAAAACTATTATGCAGCACAGTAATAACCGCGATGACCAAGGGTTGATCATCAATCATAAAGAAGAATCGAGAGGAATTATCAATACAATCTGATGGTATGCTCTGTCGGATAGACCATTTTGTCATCTCACCACCGCTACGAAAGGCTGTATTAGACGACTTGCACAAAGGTCACTTGGGAGTGGAGATAATGAAATTGTTGGCTCAACAGATGTATTGGTGGCTGAAAGTAAATTCAGATAAAATGACCACTGCGATTCTTGCCACAATGAAATAAAGACAGGGAGGAACAACTGGACACCCTAGATGGACAGTTATCTACCATGATAACATGTGCATGCAGACTATTGTGGGCCACTTCTTGGTAAGTATTACACTCTGGTTTTGACTGATACGTACTAACGGTGGCCAGAATTAGTTATTACAACCTCATCTTCTACGTCACTTGCCGTGCAAGTGCTTCGTACACGTTTCAGTAGAGAAGGAATTCTCGAGGTCTTGGTGACAGGCAACAGATCACAGTTTTGTCTTGCCGGAATGAAACAATGGCTTGACAACATCGGGTGTCGTCACTTACGGACGGCGTCTCAGCGTTCATGTTCAAACGGTGCTGCAAAATAGTTTGTAAAAATGTTCAAAAGTGACGTGGGTTTCACCAATCCTAAAACATTTGCAGAATTGGATATGTTTCTCGACAATTCAGTACAAGAACGCAGCTCATTACACAATGAAGAAGAGTCCAGAAGTGTTATTTAAATCCAGGCGCCTGGCAGCATTACTTCAGTGTATGGATTTAACAGGCGTGATGTATTTCCGTGGAAACGGCTTGTGACCTGCCAAAGGACTGATCAGCCGCGAGCCAGGCAGTACAGTGGTAGAAATTTTTGACCTGTATGATGCCTCAATTCATCGGAGACACACCGACCAGATTTATTTCTGAAGCACTGAAGACAGAGCAGTGGATGAGGTGGGATGTCTTGTACCAGCAGGGTTCGATGTGCCGAAAAGATCAACTGTGAATACGGAGGCTATTCTAGATCGTCTCCATCTTGTCTGCATCGACCTTGAGACCATCAGAGGTGAGTGGGTGGCAATCAAACGCCACTTTGGCTACTCGAAAATCATTTTGTCTCGTGGAAACATTATCCTTTCTGACAAACGCCACTGTAGAAAAGCCTTAAGATTGTTGTCATGCACTCCACTCGTCTTTCCGTAAACCAGCTGCTACACGCGACGATCTTATTTTTAAGCACATGAAGAATACCATTCTGAACAATTTCGCTTGATACCTTCAATCAGGATCACAAGTGCAGCCACCAGAAACGCCCAAAAAGTGTCAAATGTGATAAGATAACTGAACTCTTCATCTAACATAAGATTCCGGTACGCGGAGGACAAATCAACCTTGGTAAAAGAGGGACTTGGTGAAATTCGGGAAAAATATCACTCTAACTCAGCAATGTGGAATGTTTCTCACGATATACAGCATTAAACAGCCGGAAATCAATGTGCTAGCAAAGATAACCCAATTTTTCAAAGGGATTGCCACCTGGCTGACCATATTAGTAAGTATTGTAACATCCAGCTCGACTAAACGATTTGACTTATTTGTAAATTGTTCTCCGATGGCTAATTCTTTTGGCAGATAACGCAACTAGTGGGGCATTCTCGGCTACAGACAGACTAGCAGTGCCCAGCATATGACCGTACACAGAGGCAAACAGAGGAGCAGTGACTGAACAGCTGGAACTACCTCAACATATGAATTAAATTGTCATGATGCGAAGTCACCAAATCCATCGTTTGTCATCCAAACCGAAATTCGATGCCGAATCTCCATGTATAACGAAAATGTAACAACATAAGATTCGTCATTCTTTGACGCACCGAGTTGCAAACTTAGTTTCTCTAACACTTGTATTGTTGCTTCATTCCACAGCCATAGATGCGCATCAAAAGGCACTATGGTAGATACTTGAAAGTAGTTTGATGGTATAACGTTGACAGATGCACCAGAATCTAACCGACATCACCGTCATTTGTCTTCAGTAAGGAGCGTGGTGTAAAAGCCTTTTGATCCAGGAGCATCTCGAACACCATTCAGAATTCGTTGAACCTCTGACTCCTCATTGATCGTTCTGATGGAGAGGGACCAACATCACTGGCGAAAGGATTTTCCTTTTTACACCCTATGCAGGTTTTCTCAAACGCCGGACGGCTCTTTTTCTTTCGTTCATGATTGTCACTGAAAAACTGGCGGGGATAGATTGCGAACCTCGTTCGTGCTTGGCCGATCGCATTGAGCTCCGTTCCGTTCTCGCTATTAAGATCTTTCGTCTGCTGCTGCATCACCGATTCGCTACTACATATATGAATACAATATGCAAGCGTTAATTTTCTCACCTTCAACAGTCTCTTCATCATTGCTTCGTCCTGAAAAAGTACCATTTGACTATGTATGATACAGCTCTTCATACACCTGTAAAAGTCTCAGGTATTTGCCGGCTTTTTCAGCGTAGAAGGTAAACAAAACGTTTAATTGAATCAAGGGTATCAACAACCTAGGTGGCGACAGGTACAGACTACCGTCAACACTGAAATAGCAATCTACACTTAGACAATGCAAAGCATCCAGGGAATGTATCGTGAAACCTCGGCCACTATGAGTCTTAATGATACTTGGACTGCATGTGCATTGCCACTGGGCAAAGTAAGATTATCGACATGGTTAATTTTACACTTTTTTGATCTGGGAAGTTTCCCGTCACCAGTCGGGAGGCCTAGTGACAGAGATGTTCAGGGAATAGAAAGAGACGCCGGAGTTGAAAAATAAGACTATGGAAGAAGTAAACACTAGACTTGATTAATGAATAGGAACAACACTGCGATCAATGTTGAGAGAACCAGTAATTATATGAACGAAGCAAAACGGGGAGGTTTTGCAGGTCTATACTAGTCAGATTGCGAAAGAGCCAGAAAATAAAATGAGCATAAAACGCCGACTGCAGACACAAAAACAATATTGAACAGCAGGTTATGAAAAAGGGAGTTCACAACACAAGCCACGAGATTTATCTGGAAAATGTTCAGGCAGATGAACGAGTTAGAAGCACGGCAAAACTCTTAATTGCAGATATCACTGACATCACTAAGGCTAAGGACGTCGTCGAAAAAAAGGGGTAAACGATGGCCGATCAGTAATTGAACGGATGAACAGATGGATCTAACAAACATTCTTGTATCCTCACAGATTTGACACATCCGTTTTATTCATCCAACCTACCAAATATTTTGTCACTCCTACATTTATCGTCATTTCCATTTCCATTCTACCGGGACTGGCAGCTCGAATGTTTTCTAGACTCCCGACTATATTTTACTGTCTGCGACTTAGTTCCTTCAAACAACCGAGATGAGTCACAATATGGCCACTGTAAATACCTACAACTCCATAATTTATTCATCTGATCCCGAGACAAGCACAGTAAGGTAATCATAATGATCCTACATACCGGTTGCTTGCAATCTGTGTTTAGGTTGTAAATGGTCAATCGGGTTCGAGCACACACCAAACAATGGCAAAGTAACCCAGCTTCAGCGATTAACAATCGGGTATTCGGCTAAGTTAAACTGAATGACATCTAACTTTGATCACAATCCTCTCATCCATTTAGACGCACTATCCGGCCTCCTTCAAAAGGGAGTATTAGACCCGAGTTTCCTCCTGGTTAGGGTTAGTTAATAATGAATATTGTTGTCACGACCAAGATTTGAACCCTGGCCACAATTTCATGGGGCAACCGTGCTGATTTGTGTCACTGACCTCACACTAGGCCTGACTTAACGATCATATCTGAACAATCAGCAACTTTTGTTTATGAGTAAGAAACAAATTGTCCGATGCGTTCGGGAAGAGACTGTTACTACCTGTCAACTCCAAGCGGTAACCCCGCGATGAGTACTTTTGAGTCGACTTCATTGAACTAACTGAGAGGAAATATGGATGTGCAACGCGAACCAGTCAAATCACGGACTACTCAGCAGTAACAGAAATACTGCACAGCACACTCAGATATCGACCCGACAGAGAAGTCCAAATCGCGTGATTATCAGTCGGAGTTAACATGCAGAAAATGTCATCCATCCAGTTAACTAGACGACCTGATCATTTGCCACAATCGAAAGTGGGCGAACGTTAACATATGACGATTCGGTCGTGCTTAACGCAACAGTAATGGTGCTGTGGCCAACAAAGTCGCCTAAGGAAGGAGTAGCAGCGGTCTATATCTCGGTAGTGGCAAGGATATGTACTGCTGATATGCTATGACAAGAGCGAAACTTGAGCTTAGTGTCGCACGAATGAGGCCAGGTAGAAAAGCTTCTTGAATACGAAAGTTACTGTCAGCTGTAAGTTATATACACGACGAATTTATCATCTTCTTCGGTCAACAAGAGGCCTATCGAACCTAATGTTAAACAACAAACTAGTTTTGTAGGATCTCTAGATTTCAAATTTCCCGCCAAAATGGAAACGACCGAGTCAAATGAGACCCCAGCTAATACGCAAAATTGAAAGGTTGTGTAATAATCCATGCACCAATGAAAAAACACTATTGACTCACGGTGGCCACAGTGTACCACGGGCTGAGCTCGGTTGTTCGTTTGCAAGATATAGGCACCTTGGTGTTGTATAGTTTGGCGCAGGCACATCTGTTTAGTAGATACATCATCGCCCCTTCTTTTGTTCTTCCTTCCAGACTATAGCTTACACATTTATTCGCGGTTGCATGACAGTTGAGCATTAGCTAGAAATACTGATGACGAGCAATGTTACTTGACGAAGCTTAAATCTTACGCTCATGGGCGCGACCATTCTCCATTTACATGCAGGCAGTTTTGCGGACCAGGCTAGAATGGGAGGTCTACCGGTATACGATCTCACACGATACTAATATTCCATTGTCGTTCACTCTACGAAGCACTGTGATGAGTTTAATAAATGTCACTCTGTAGATTATCCTCTATGATGAAAGTGAACATGAAGACAGATCGGATGGCGCAGGTGAACGTTCAGAATGATGAGCCAACAAAACAGTTGACGGTGAGATTTCATCCCGTTTGCACAGTAAACACAAAATGGGCTTGACGAACTTACACAGGTTTCGGAAGTCATTTGCAAAAGAGAATCTCAAAAAAAGTTAGGAGCTCTTAGGTTTAAAAAGACCACGACTATCGGTTGTCCACACAAGTGCCGACGATTCAAGGCCAGCCACAAAAGCAGAATTGTGTGCATTACAACCTCAACTGGGTCAGAATCTCGTGCGTCCCTTACGAGACCAGATTGTCCTCGGCTTGAGGCGCAGACATAGTGTCACGCAAGTGGGCAACGTGAACACGACACAGGCCACATTGATGTGTACGTGTCGTAAACCTCATACCGCCCTTTTATGAAGGGGATGACCATTGGTGGGAGCTAAACGCGCAGTAACCCTCAAACATCCCTGACTATCAGAAAAATTATTGTAGATTTTGCTATCAACCTATTGATGTGATATTGATAGCATCCGGACCACTGTTCAAGGAAATGCACGCCGACAAGACAAGCGCAACGTGCCCGACGTGCATGGGTTGATGGCAAATCAGTGACCATACACTACGATGTAATCGAAAACGCGTCCGTCCGCTAGTGCGTACTTCGGAACTCTCGGGATACATGATCGAGTGATCAACTAACCAGGTTATGCAGGCTAAGATAATTAGGGTCACTTAAAATATCAGCAGAACGCTACCCATACTACACACTAGTCACTAAGACCAACGATTGTTGCATAAAACCATTAGGTGGTCAAACAACGACGAAACATGAAGACCCTAACTCTTCTGTTGAGGAGGAAGGGTGTGACGCCCGGTTGGGAGATCTCGAAATCACTCAAATCATTGGTTAGAACGTTACACGAGATGGCAACGTGCCCCAGAAATACTGAACGCCTGCATTCACGTTTCCAATCCAGCTTAGTTTTGATTCATCTACTTTCATCCCTCCAAGTAAAACTTTTCTTTTAGGTTATTTACTAGAAGCGACAAAGCGAATCGCTCAACATCGCTCGATCCAGGGGTATTATTACCTTTGATATTGTGTACACCCACCGGTAGAATGAAAAGTCAGCTGGTTGAAGTGAAGCTGGAATATTTCGGTCCACATTTCTTGTGACGGATTCAGTACCAGGTAAATAGTTCGGAATTATTCAAGGTAACCAATCAGAAGACATTTGTGCCATCGGACTCCTGTACGTTTCAACCTTACCTAAACTGTAAATTCTTGTTTGCATGTTGACGCTATCCTCATCTGATTTGTTCTAACGCCACGACTGACACAAACGATCGCTGAGTCCGGTCTGATTTCTGTTCTGACTACTGTCTGGTAATCACCAGTAACATATACTTAGAGCTCTTTCGGTTTGGGTTTCGACTCGTCCCCAACAAACCTTGGCGCTCACGTCTTTCCTTCGAAATGGCAATCATGTCCAACAACCGAGTGCGTAATTGTAGCGGGGACGACCCAACATTAGTTCATGTCTCTGTTGTGGTGATCGGGAGCGCAAGTCATAGCATCTTCTGATCGGGCTTATGGCCGCTATGAACAAAGGAATTAAACGCTTGAATTCAGTTTAATTCCCCACCTCAGTCTGAATGTGGAATTTAGCCTCGGCACCACCAGAGACTCAATGAAAAGTGCCCAGATTGGGGAAGCTGAAAGTGGGCCTACATAGATAACGGTGCAAGAATTATAGACTTGAACATCAAGACGCGATACACAGTAAGCTCCGGACATGAGAAAGCATTCAAGAGAGCAGTTTGTTGATCAACATGTCGGAGTGCGGACAGCACAATAAACGATTACACGTTACCGTGGTCTGGGAAAATAATTACACTAAAGGGAGGGAGGAAGCGGAATTAATGGAATGGTTGAAGAATGCTGCCATAGGCAGAGTAATACGCAATATTTCCTTGTCATTAACTATTGTAAGCAACTAATTCGAAGAACCATGTCCGCTGTTTTCTGGTTTAATAGTGAGAAAACAGGAGATAGGGTTTTCTTAGAGATTCGATCCAGAGCCGATGACTCAGAAGTTTGACTCACTTGACAAAGACCGATTGGCTTGATTCGAGGAAATAGTGAACAGAACATTCATAACTGATTTTGGTTACTATTGTATGCAGCAAGTTCAGGAAAGGCAGCGCAGCCGTTCGTCAGCAAGTGATTCCATACACAAATTATGACTTCGGATATATGATCAATTCGCGCCAATTGTGATGGCTAGGTCCATACTTTGTGTGCCAACCGGAAGTTTACAGTAACGGACATTGATCACTGAGACCACGGGTAGAAGAGAGGAAGTGGGCGAACAACAGTGGTCACAAAACCTGAAGACCATGACGTTTTCGCCGGGCTGAAGTTCATAACGTAGGGGTTTCGTGATTATCAAAACAGTTGGCTAGAAACGGTAACCAACACAGAAACACTGTCAACGGCGTATCTGTATCCGCGAAATCGTTGACTCCTTTGTCCACAATCAGGCAACTCATTTTTCTCTTTAAGAATTCCCTTCGTCAACGAGGCGGTGAACGATGGTTTGAACTAAACCATATAGTCAGTCATATGACTGTCTCTGAACGGATGAAACGGACAACATCACAAGCTTTTCGATCATGCACACGTGGGGTTACAATCGGCGACGGAAGTGATTTGTCGTAGGGTGCTTTTTTAACAACTTTTGGGCTATATTTAAAGGACAGAAGTGCTGAAACTATGAAGATAAGTCTACCGAAAAGTTATAGGGTTATACTTTATAAGAAAAGCATCTGGAATGGAAAGATTAGAATGTAGACGAATTTCGACGCTATTTTATCTTGAACGTTGGGTTTGCCAAGCTTTAAAATACAACAGTCGATCGCTGAATTACTGTAAACAACCCAGTATGAGGAGCACAAACGAAACCGAAAATGCACATACCTAGCAGAGAGACAACGCACGTAGTCACCAGACTTCATGGAAACACACTAAATTGACCACAAATATTAGGAATACATCTAGACAATGATAACCACTAGCGAGGTATACCAAATGAATTGGAGAAAAAAAGGATTTAACTGACTTACCTGATTCAAGGAAAACATTCAGCCTATTGAGGTAATGTGGAAGGGAAGAGTAATCGAAATCACTGATTGGTCCTGAGTGGCCAGTGCATCGTTGTAAATCGCAATCATGAAAAACGACGACTTGATTGTCCTTAGTTAGGCGGCAATCTAGTTCAAGCATTTGCGTATTCGACTGAACTGCACTGCATTAATGACGTGTACTGATAATTGTATACTTACAACAGGAACGCCTTTTTCGTATTTTCTACGTTTTCACCGGCACCACCTCGATGACTGATGTGCTGTGCAATAAACGGAAACTTTTTCCGAGAATGTAAAAGGTGTGGTCGTCTGAGCAAGATGAAGGATGCAAACACATAACCAGCCACAAATGCAGTTAGAACTTCCAACATCTCGCATAAGTTGGACCCTGAGTTCAGGTGGAATCGATAAGCAATTTTACGTTAATTTAGGGACAAGAACATCGGGTTTTATGAAAACACGACTGTACCCTGGAAACATGAAAAATTCGGATGAATTTCCGTTTGAAGTATATACAGGTACCAAATATGAAGGCAGTGAAAACATCAATGAAATAAGCGACGCATTAGTCTGATGCAGGGGTGACAACATCGACTGTCAATCGGACATTCGTAGATTCGGGCTGCGATTGTCTCAACTACTACTTCTTAGGCTTTAGAAAGTCCAGTGGACCCCACCGATGTGTGACTTAGTGCGTTACATAGCAACACCGACTACTTCATTTCATATTTTAAGCAAGTACGCATATATGCACGAGAAGTTATATAAACTGACAAAATCGTGAACCGAATTGGAAGAGAGAAAGATTCGAGGAAAGAAAAACACACGAGAGAACAGATTTGCAACACAAGTATACAAATTCAAGTACAGACTACTTCGAGTACTCCTGACTGTCAGGATAATTAAGCAGAACCTTGCCGACATGAAAATGAAAACGTTACATTACAGTCAACTACCATCAATGCATACAGACACACTGGCTGGAAACAGGCAACCTAACAGAAGAGTACATGGATAACTAGAAAAAATGAGTTGCCATGTTGTTTCAATCTCACTGTGGTAGAGGACTACTGTTGAGAAGGCATGTTCTGATTCGAGCGTAAGGAACAAGGTCTTCCAACGATCACAGACCGCGGTATAACGCGTGCGAAGCTAGACATAGTTTTAGAGAAGCATTTCCTAAGCTTCGCCTAATCAACTGACGTATCCTTTAGCCCATAAACAACCCATGTGTCATTCAATCTGTATTATCTGTTTCATGAGTATTGTACCGTGAAGCGATTACAACACCCACAGAACCGCCAGCGACTTGAAACACAAACTCAATCACCTGGTTTCCGATATTCGTCACAACCGAAGAAGATACCACTCAATATCCTTCATTTCTCCCGTCATTCTATCTGACCTTAGTTCCCCTCATCGTTTTCTCTGTGTGAAGACGTCCACTGTGTAGCATTTGTATGGCATCCATCTTTCATAATTTTGTTCCGCACCTTCCACTCTGGCTACACACGCACATATATCTGGCGTTTAAAATGTGAAAATCAAAGGACACGGTTTTCTCCGAGGGTCTCGAACAGTCTATCCCCTATTCACGCGTTTCCTGTGCAGTGATTTTCGAGAGCCAAAGGGCCCACCATCCATTTCACGAAATTTCTGGAAGTGCCTGCTAAGGCAAGCAAAATTACCGTAGATTAGGAATCACCATCATTATGACAGCCATGAGCCTGACCAAAAGGTGCTGCGGCTCGAGCGGTCGCTCACCTCAGCAGTGACGTGGAATATCCTAGAAGTAAACGTTACTAAGAAGGTTGAAAATTATTAAAAGAAGACTAAGAGGAAGAACCAGAAATGGTATGGATACAGGTACGCCATTGACTGCGACATACCGCCATCTCGGATAGCATCTCCAACCAGCAGTTTGAGTGATCACGAAGACCTCATCCAGGCAGGCGACACCTACCCACTTTGCTTTGTTGCTTGACCACCACGCGGTTTTACCCTAGTGTTGGTGGCTCCAGTATATAATGCCCGATACGGTGAACAATCAGATGACTTACGGAGTACGTGGCCTAACTATCGCAAGCTGTGTACCGTGATTAATTGACTAATTGATCGCGCATCCCGAGCGTTCCGGAATACGCGCCGGCGAACGGTCATTCTGCTCGCGCGATCAGTCGACTTAATACAGCCAATCGGCGGAGACAACGAGGTCAAGCACAGCAAGCCTGTTGATATCTTCCTCGTGAACAGGCCACGTTTCCGAACCATACAGCAAAACTGAACGCACACAGGCATTATATACAATTCCTTTCAGCGACAACCGGACGTCTTTTTGAAGCCACAGAGGACGCAGTTTGGCAAAGGCGACTCGTGCCTTTCTGTCACAACGAGACTGGATCTTGAC
>JTDE01022118.1:4435-18416 GCA_014338405.1 Paragonimus skrjabini miyazakii
TACACAACGTCCTTCTGATTTGCGTCGACAGACTTTTACCGATGAACTCAGTTTGACAGCGCACAAGCGACTGTTCACTGGGATCCAATCGAGCCAGCATTACTGCACTGTGGAACTCAGTGCGATTCCCACCCCAGCTTGACCGCGAGATTCAGCTTCAGCGTCACCAGAAACCCTGAGATAGAAGCGCTTGGATCGACAGTTATCTAGAGGTGAGCTCAAGTGGATAATTGTGCTAGAACGTAGACTCGTGTCTCCGACATACAGCACACATCAAGTCGCAGAGCAGCTTGCTGACCGATTAGTCGGAGATTGCGGACATTGAGGGCGCCAATGTTTACCAGTTGTCTTGGCCTCAGAAAACAATTATCGCCTGAAGGCTGGTGGAAGTTAGAAGACATGGGGGTGAAATAGTAGGAGGAAGTCGTGTTGGTTTAATAATATCACTGTCGAGAGAACGATAGCTTCTGCCGCGGAAGGGGGTTGATTTGAGGGACCTCATCCCGAGTCTCTGACCTAAAAGTCTGACCTGCGAGACAACAGAATGCAGGGTTTTCTTGGGGAACCCTACTCGGAGCCAATGACTCAAGAATCTGACTCACTTGGCAGCGAGGGGCTTGCCTAACCGGAGGACGCAGTGAATAAGACATTGATGTCTGATTCCGAGCACTGCTGCGCGCAGTGGATGTACTCGAAGCTACATCGGGCTTTTGCAACATAACAGATGTTTCTCGACTGTAATGGATAATACCACTGCTGTCTCGGTCAACCGTTGGGCGACCGGAGTGCTTTTTATTTGAGGGAGACAGCAGTGCCGCAACTATAAAAATAGCTCTGCTTTATGCTCACAGGATCGTGTCTCACTACCTAAGCACTCCTACGCGGTCAGTAGTGCAATATACAATCCTATGAGTGTAACTGCTTTTCGTCTGACTGTTTCCCTTTGACCTGTCTGTCAAGGTTGCACCTGGAAGGACCGGAGTTCTAGTCAGCATGGCCCGCCGGATCAAAACAGTACACAGTCCCGACCACCTCGTCAGGGTAGCAGTATAGGTCATGAACTCTAGTCGATGTAACGCCCATATCTCATTTTACATAAACCACACATTTGTGGTGCGAATGTGTGATGGCCTCTTACATTCTTCAAAAGAACTAGTGTCAAATGCCTTCATCCAAGACCTGCTTATCTAGGCTGGGGAGTAGACTGACCTTTTCATTCGTTCGGTCCTCTTGATTGATTTATTGGATTTTTATGTGAGTGCTAGAATGTCTCGTCCGCTGTTACCTTGTTGCTGATGTAAATTGAACATACACTTCAAACAACCCTTTTTATCCGAATTGCGCATGGCTAATGATCGTTAAATATGAACTGCTTCTCGCGCTTCTCATTCTATTAGTGATCTGGATGTGACATTATACCACACTGTCCTTTCATCTGCTGACTGTCTTCAATGTCATGACCGTACACTACATTTTCCAGATTTGAGACGCAACATTGGGTGAGATTGCTCGTATTTCCATTGATCCTTACTGTTGTCCATTGTATGGTCTGGTTAACAAACACACTCAACTTCAACTTTTATCATCATACACACTGGGCCTTGGTGTAAAATCCAACAGTTGCTGTCTCTTCGGACATTAGATGGACCGTTGATTCAGTTCACAGAGCTGCTCACTATCGAGGAAAGTTGTGCCTGAGTAGTATGTCGACATACTGAAATCTGGTTACTGTCAGGCCTCAGGCCGGGTTATGACATATGGAAGTGTATCGTAGACATTCAGCGTCTCAAACAGAGAGCCTAGGACAACTTAAACAGAGTAGAGGCTTCTGTTTGTTAGTTCATTTTTATAGCTTTTGCATCTTCCAATCACAACTTGATTTTGCAAAATTGGCAGGACGTCGTACGTGCTCAGGCTATTGATGATGAGCCGTTAGAGGTGATTGAAGAATCACTGTACCTTGGGATCCGCCTCAGCGCTGGTGGGATGTATGATGAGATCACAAGTCACACTGCTGATGCTTGGATGGCGTTTGCTAACATACACCATTTCTGGTGTCGACATGATATCAGCCTTTTTGTGAGAGGCCGAATGTGTAATGCCGTTGTAGGAGGAAACTCATTGTACGACTGCAGTTGGTGTTCCATCTGTGTGGATGTTGTTCACCAACTCTGCGTTGTTGACCACCAGTGTTTTCGAATTATTGGAAGCAAGTTTTGTAGTTGCCGTTGTATCTTCGGGACGGACAGACTCTCTTAGTCCCTAAGCATGACTGTCTTGCCTCATGGAATTCGTTGGCTCGGTCATATCTTACAAATGTCCACTCACCGCCTGTCATAATGTGGCGAAAAGGCGTCCAATAAAGCACAATCTTTATTCTCCAACACGCTAGTTCACATGCTACGCGCGCGCTCGCGTTTGTGAGTCAGAATTCTAGTCCACAACACCCCGAGGTTTCCGCTCACGCGTCCTATGCACTTCTGCCCGGTTTATGTGTGATCGGCGCCTTCTATCGGGGGGTTTTCCGCCTGCCAATCTTCGTCCGTTGGTCCGATTCCGTTGAGCGATGGCTCGTCCGGTCGCTCGTGTTGTCTTTCATCTATCCACCGTGAGCTTTGACCGTATTCCACGACGGTGTTGAGATATTCTTGCGAGTGTTAAAATAATCGCGCCTCCGATTTGGTCGTCCATCCTATTTTGCCTGCCATGTCTCGCCCGTTGGTCCGATCCGATCGAGCGATGACTCATCCGATTGCCCCTGTTGTCCGCCATCCGATCGTTGAGGGTTTGTGGACGTGCCTCCCTCCGCGTTGAGGTATTCCTCCGAGTGTTGAAATACTCGCCCCTCCGGCCGGACAATCCACCACAATACGATGTTTTGTTTGCGGGTTGTGAGTTAAACGGGAAGCAGCAACCTGGTAGCCAGCGTATGACTTGGGTCCTGTGTGTGAAGGCACTTGTACTGAAGCTTGCTTCGGCAGGGCATTCCCTGCCTTCTGGTTGAAGGCTAAAAGACTGAATAACTTTGGTTGAGTATGCTATCTGGTATAACGAAGACGTCAATGGCGCTCGTGTTGTTTTGTGCACGTCAGTGTGACTTGTTATCTCCCTCTTTACCTCCCACTGTACCTTTTACTTCTTTCTCATATATTGTTGCGCGTCTATCACTTCATGTAGCTGTTTCGCGTTAAACTTGTCACCGTGTTAACCGTAACGAATTCCTATAACTGCACATTTATGTAACCTGACCAGTAACGAGAATCCGTCCCAGAGAATTTTGCGGCCAAGCTGAAAGTCCGAACAACAGGGAACCTTAAATACGGTTGTTGTAACCAGGTGGATTGCAATGGAAGTATACGGGAACGAATGTGCTTTTCGGGACCATGGTTGTCTTTGGTGCACCTCCATACCAATATCTCATTCCTTTTTTGGCAATTGATTAGTGCGGGCACCTTTTTCTTGTTGGGTTATACTGTTCTCATTCTTTCCGTCACAATTCCTGAAATAGGCGTTATACAACTAATGAGATAACTCGGTACTATTCCCAAATGTGGGAGTCTCTCATACGAGCGTGATAAGTTTAATACTTTCGGGACACGTTATCCATTGTCACCAACCTTCGGAGAGAATGCTTTCTTATCATACTCATCCCGCCTTTTGCACTTCCTAAAAACTTCTTTCCACTTGTTTAACACGGTTGAGCACATTTTCATTTGCTGGTACAGAATCCTACACAACACACGTGCTCCTCGTTTGTCGCGTCTTAATAATCAACTGACTCGTTTACAATGAAGCTTTCTCACGTAAAATTAAGCTTTTTATGTCAAGACTGACCGTTTTATTGGAATATTGCAACTGGTTATTTACTTTTCAGGCGAGACTTCGACTACATCATATAGCGCTGTGCTACTGGCTTGTGTATTCTAGTTGGCTTCCACCGCAAGCCTTCATATCCTCGCTCCGATTCGTTGAACTCATTTTAACACAAATGTCTGCGTGTACCGGCTTTCGGTGCTACCTTTCTCAGTGCTAATAATATCTGATATATCGTATGATGTTCTGAGCTGTACGTGACACTCACTTGTAGTCTCTTCTTTCTGTTATATTTCAGAATTCAGATCTTGAATGCGTTGCCAGACCTGTGTCAGACAGTAGTGCAGCTGGGGACAAACCACTGCTGTCTTACCCTTCACTCTCCGATTTACCGGTTATGAGTCAAATCGAACGTGTGGATTTGGTCTGGGATGCTCAAAACACATGTAACGTTACCCAACCACGAGGGTCCACCCCGGTCGCCTTGTCGTCTATCGGAAAAAAGTCATTGAAATCCACTGACAGATTTATTAGTTCTGGGATGAGGGCATCTGAACCAATTGGGACACCCAAAACGGTCGGTGCAGGTACGCGTACATTCTGGCATTGCCCTTTTTTACCACAGTGCTACTGTTATTAAATAATCCTCCACCTTTTCATGAGGTTATTCCTAACCGAAAAGCTCTATTTGATTGGTACACTGTACCTTACAAATAACGTATGAGATCACCTTGCTTGTGCTGGTAATTTAACTTCGGTGTTTCACAGAGTGCCCACTTTTCATGTCTGACAGAGCGAGGTCATTACACTTTGAAATAGTCATTCGGCACCCATCCAATTACAATGTATTTATGGCGAACGTCGCAAAGATGACCGCAGCAGACTGGGAAACCACTTTGATGGATGCCTGGGAACGTCTTGCTCTCTCGCTGAGTCGTTTGGTTATGTCCCTCACACATATGACAATGAATTTGAAGCAAGTTACCCAGTTCTTACCGTTAGTCCTTCTTCAACTTCATCATGAAGTATTCCATCCTAGAGTTCTTGTATACTCGTCTAGTGAGTATATCCCGGAAATTTGTAATCGGGTTTAGATCAGGATGGCGCGTTAGCCAGCCAATATGTATTATTCAGAGGAGCCACATTTTTTGCTCTATGGAGTGAGGCATTTTACTGGATGATTGCGTTCCCCTGTACATGTAGTTTAATAAATAACAATAAAAATCTATGGATTGTTTTGACGTAGTTACCATTTTGCTTGTTATCCGTGACAGTAAATTCACTCACCAGTTATTTTGAATGTACATCAAACCGTCGTTTGACCATCATTGCCTCCACCAGTTAGCCCACATCAAGTGGACTGATTGTATGAGCAGTGCAGTGGTTCGCCGGCGCGTATTCGAAAACGCTCGAGATGCGGGATCAATTGGTCAACCAGTCACGTTGCATAGCCTCCGATAGTTGGGTTACGTACTCTGCGTACCAGCTAATTGTTTACCGTTGCAGGCATCATGTACTGAAACTACCAGCAGTTGGGTATAACCGTGTGGTACTCACTTATCAGGGTGGTCACGAAATATGGGGCCCCGAACTGTTCATTTGAGCAAAGTGGATAGGTGTCACTGGTCTGGTTGGGGACGTGATCACTCAAACCGCTGGTTCGAAACGTTATCTGAGATGACTGTGTGACGCAGTCAATGGCGTACCTGCATTACTACCATTTCTGGTTTTTCCGCTTACTCTTTATTTTTTCAGCTTTTTCAGTAATGTTTCTTTTTTGGAGGATATTCTACGTCATCGTTGAGGTGAGCGGCGGCCCAAGCCACAGTACCTTCTGCTCAGGCTCGAGCCGTTGTGATGATGGTGTTGAGGATAAATTCAGTGGTGCTGTTGTCACCTCAACATTTTTGACCGTTTTGCCCCTGCATTTGTTGGTAAGATCCCTCTTCATTTGTGTGGTATGCTCAATCTGGGGCCCGACGGGTGGTGTTCGTTTTTGGTTGACTGAACTGAAAAGAATAAATTCGACGATCTAGAAAGTCTAAACGCAGTGAGACAAGTGGTCATGGGATTCAGTCTACTTTTACCCATTGTGATTAGTGTTCGATTGGTGGCAATGGCTGTTCGGTGAATAACTGAGTTTCGTGTCGGAACCTTTTAACTAGAAAATGTTGGGTTCCCAATTGCGTGTGGATGGCAGAATATCCGACATGGTATACAACAGCGTTAATAGATCGACTGGAACTCGAGGTAGAAGTACCCAAGTGCATGACAGGACCTAAATACCGCATTTTTGTTGATCAGGTTGGTGAAAGTAGCTCCCATGTTATTATAAACCGCTCTGACGAGTGAATGCAGCGTAGCAGCGGAGGCATCAGATTTCGAATGTACTGTGTAACGATGCTAGGTGAACTGTCGGGTTCTGGGTGCATGCTGGTAATTGTTTGCGCATGCCCTGATATGTGCCAAACTTTCTTAAACCTTGGCACCCGATCCAAATCGCTGACTGATCTTGACCGATAATTTAATTGGCGGGAGCCGGTGGATCGTGAGTGGCTCCCAAAAGACCAGAGAGGTTGACACCTAAAAATTCCCAGGTGGGACCCAAAGGATTGCTCCGGCGCTGCAGATTGTTTATGGGCTCCAACCCATGGCTGTCTGTCCATTGTAATGACTTGACTGTTAATCGTGTAAAAAGTGTTTTTTACACGATGGGGTACGCTTAAAAATATTTTAATGGGCAAGGGATAGACTTAGGTGTTCCAGGGAAACTGACCATCATATCGTATTTGATTACGTGATGTGAAGTTTAATTAATGTATGTAGCAGACGCAGTGCAACAGTCCTGTAACGCATTTGTATGAAATTTCTTTATGCCGTAGAATAGTAACTATAATGAAGCGCACAGATGATTTACTTGGTGGTACGGTCAAGGAAGTTGTCGTGTGGGTTGACAGATTTGTTTTTTGGGCAGACTTCAATAAAGTGCACAATACTGACTGGTGAAATATATCCCAATTAATGTTAACAGGAATAATTAAACAAGTCGTGAAAATTTTGCGAATTATTCAGAACTTACGGGTCGAAACAGTGTCAGTTAATGGTATTAACACAGGTGAGTAATCAAACTGAAAAGTTGGATTTCGTTAATAGGGGCGCGGATAGATGGTGTAATCCGGTCAATCCGAACACAAGTGGTGATTGGGTTGGATCGCATTGTTAGAGCCTCAGGCCCAGGACGCACACTGTTGTGGTATGGTTATTGATCGACATTTAAGTCGAGTTCGATGTTCCAACTGTCTCCTATGAAAATGTTAGGAGTCAGGACATCCAAGACCCTTTGGCAAAATACACGTGGATCACTGGTTCAAAAGGATTCGGAAGGAGGAAGATAGAAGTTTGGGTCTCATCGTTTTAACGAAGATTGAAGATACAGAAGTAGTATTAACGTCTACACAGTTCTTAAAATACGGTGAGTATGGCGATGCGTACGTATGCATGTTGGAGATAGGTTTGGCTGTTAACCTCTTGACTAACGTCACATTTGTTGCCAAAAGACCGACTGAACAAGTGGATTGAAAGGCCATTTTCTCAGAAAGTCAATCACATATAACAATAATAATTGTACTTGTCAACAGAAAATTAAAAATGGAAGAAAGCAATTGGATTTTAACAACGCTATCTCACCGGAAGATGACAAAAACAACATTTCCTTACTTAGGCAGAAAGCCGGTTCGAATGTAACTGGCTTCTGTATTCACACGTGGCTTTAATATAAACAACATATACAACATGAATGATCTGCAAATTTTCGAATAAAGTATAACGCTTACGACTAACTTGTGGGTAGTGTTGTGTGTGACACGACTCACCTGTAGACTTGTCCACTTATCTGTCCCTGGACCGCTAGTTGAGATCTCGTGTGGCAAAGGCTAGTGTTGCTTTCGGACGTCTTAAAAGACGTGTTTGGAAGAACCACAGCCTGAAGCTGAGTACTAAGCTGTTTGTCTACCGCTCAATGGCGGTGTCTGTATTGTACGGCAGTGAAACGTGGACATTCCATCAACTGAATTTGCGTTATCTGAGCCGCTTCTTGGGTATTCGGTGGTCGGACATGGTTCCGAACACCGAGGTACTGCGGCGAGCTGACATAAACGGGATGGAAGCCCTGCTGATATTGAATCAGCTTTGTTGGCTGGATTACGTCCGTCGGATGGGCGATGACCGTATTCCGAAGCAGCTGTTGTATGGACAGCCGAAATCAGGTAAGCGAAATCCTGGTGGTCAAAAGCGGAAATACTAGAATGGTGTGCAGGTAAGTATTTCACGTTATAAAATTGATTTTGGATGTTGGGAAGACTTAGTGTTGGGCCGGACTGCCTCGAGGAATACGATTGGGGCGGGCGTCCGCGAGTTCAGCGAGCAGTTATTGCACGGCCGAGAACGAAAGCGCGTGGTACGCAAAGGAACCATCGGTGCCATAGTGTGGTGGATTATCAGGCCGGAGGTGTGAGCATTCCAACACTCGGCGGAATAGATTGACGCGGGTGGGAGGTACGTCCAAAAACCCACAAAGAGCAGATCAGGGACGGCGTGGGCGACCGGATGAGTCATCGCTCGACTGGATCGGACCAACGGGCGAGACATGGCAGGCCAAATAGGATGGACGACCAAATCGGAGGAGCGATTATTCCAACACTCGCAGGAATATATTGACACGATCGTGGAATACGATCAAAGCTCAAAGTGGATAGATGGAAGACAACACGAGCGACTAGACGAGCCATCGCTCAACGGAATCGGACTAACGGACGAAGATTGGCAGGCGGAAAACCCCCGGATAGAATGCGCCGATCACACATAAACCGGGCAGAAGTGCACAGGACGCGTGAGCAGAAACCTCAGAGTGTTGTAGACTGGAATGCTGACTCATAAACGGGAGCGCGCGCGTAGCATGCTAACTAGCGAGTTGGACCGTAAAGATTGTGTTTTATTGGACGCCTCTTCGCTACAATAGTTCGTGGTGGCATGTCTATATGGCGTTGCGATATGTGCGGCCGCGAATGCGCTGGTCGCCTCGGCTAAGTAGGTCATCAACGTATTCATAGTGCACCATTGGCGGAAAGACGACGAGTACGTTAGGTTCAGGTAGGTCATATCAGTATATCCATTCTCTTTTTGTTGGTTGCATCGACCAAGACTATGGTCATTTGGCAACTAATTCGCTCCTCTTTTGAAAAACGTGAGTGTCTGCGATCTTCTACCTATTCTTCTCTTCGGCTTTTTCGGTGTCTTGTATGATGAATTATTTGCCTGTTGTTTTCTTAGTCCAGTCTGAGTTTTATTCTTCACTCTTATCCTCTGTGGAATGCAGTAACGTACATTCGCATACTGAAGTGCTTCTTGTATCACATTTTACATATCTTTGTTATCAATTTAGATCTTGTCATTACATTCTCTCTCTGTATGTACATTCTCCAAGAGATAAGGGTTCCCTTTTCGTGTTAGTCAATTGATTGACCAGCTGAACAAAAACGCCTCACTCACACACCTGCTGGTCTTATTCCTTCGGGTTTACACCGGATACGTGATATGTGGGTGGAACCGCAAGTGGTGCAGCGTAAGCGTCCTTTGGCTTCAGTCACTGCGACAGGCTAGTCCGTTTCGGATGCCGCCAACCGTAGACTTGTGTACAGACCCAAAGATGAAATGGAACTCGAATACGTTTAGCCTATCATGAGAACTTACTAAATTAGATCTTAGTCGATTGAAAAATAACCTTATCTTACTGGGCAGTAGTAGAAACGTGATGGTCTTTCCAGCATAGTGTCGTATGCGTTGAGTTTGGGTGTTTTTATAACTTTTATCGCGATCAGTTTTGTGACGTTCCTTATCGGTTAGTTTGGAATAAACGGATGTCATATAGCTCCTGTCTTTCGTGACCGATAAGGACCTTAGCCAGTTAAACATGAATAGTGGTCATTCTGTAACTTATTTTTTGCCAGTTACGCATGAAATAATGAATGGTCTCATATTTTTCTTGTAGGATATACATTGATATTTTTTAAAAAATATACCCCATTGTCGGTCAGTGTTTGGTATTTTTCCATCCTTTTCTGTCTTCCTATACATGCCTTTTTGTTGTGTGTTACAGATGTATTTGAGATCACCCCTATCGCCCGTGGCGGTTCAGTTACCTCTCCAACAACTGCCTTAGAAGATTTATCCACATCGGAATCAGCTATGGTCAGTTCCGTCGACGAGCGGCTACCGACTAACATAGTGGACTCCCGTTCTGACAGCAAAGACGAACCCGTCCCCACCACATCTACGGGGACTCCCAGTGAAGCAGTGCGTTCCAGTGATCCCCTTGCAGGAACAAATAGTTCCAATCTCAATGCTCAAAACTTCTCTGTCCATTTGTCCATATTGGCTACTGCCGTATGCCCTCCTTCTAGTCAAAAGACTCCTGTGTTTCTGGACGGGTTTGATGTTCAGGTGAGTGCTGTTTTTGTACAAATGGTTGCACTGACGGATTGAAAATACAGTACGATTTCGTATGCTTGTTTGCTGGTATGAGGAGCTTCCACTTATGTGCTTGCTTAGTGCTCTCGTTGTCCGTGTTGATTTCTCCAACGTTGAGTAATCGAAGTGTTGTAACTTGGTATACGGCCTACGAGCGCGCAAACAGACAACAGAATATCGGTTAGTGGAACGGTAGATAACGGAACGACGTCCAACGGTAATGAACAACTGACTACGAAGTATGCGCGACTAATTCGTATCTTCTCGGCCAACCCAACCACCTGAGGCTAACGAACGAACACAGAGAATAGACTGGCCTCCGGACAGAACCACATTTAAAGGGTTTGTGATCAATCAGAAAACAAGGACAGAAGTGGACCCGATAAGGATCCAGACAGTACAGTGATGTCCCAATTAAAGGACGAGCATGTGGGTGGGATGCCAGGAATTAGCACAAGGTTGGGAACACTCGTGAAGGGCGAAGCGTGTAGGCGGGGTGCCAGAAATTGGCACAGAGACTGAGAACGCACGTGAAGGGTGAAGTGGCACATGACCGTGCCGCCTATTAAGGTCACTGTGAACAGAATGAGATAGGCCTTTCCAAAAGCAAATGAAAACGGTATTTTCGGGGAATTGGGTTCCACCCCGACACTAAGTAACTGCGTTCTCGTCACCGGTACTCTTTCAAATGCTTCTCCCTCATATTTAGGCTTGTGAATCGGCCTTTATGTTATTTCGTACTTTTTAAGGCACTATCTTGTCCACAATTCCACTTGGTTCATTTTGCTTGTACGTCAAGTATTGTTTCATTTGTGTTTTGATAGTCATCTCAGGATTGAACCACTGGTGATTACTTAACGGAAAAACAGGTAAAAGCTGTTAGAACTAGGGCATAATTATCTTCGTGAATGCTAATTTATAGTCGGATTTTGGACTTATCCCGTTCGTGATATATGGATTTCCTGTTCATTTAAACATTTCCATAGACACCCGTGGTCAAAATTATGTACAAATAGTTCAGCGCAGTCGTGTTCTATCGCAGCTTCGAGTCAGTGCATGCGTTATTGGTCGACTGTATTCTTAGTCTTCTCTGCTCCTTTGTTTTGCCATATTCGTAGTTCTAGGGCAGTGCGTAATTGGTTTGGGTTTATAAAATTTGGTCAGTGTGTCCGTTCAAAGTGCTGTTGGGTTCCGATCCAACAGAAAGTGGCGTTCTGAGTCCATGCTTAAGAAGTTAATTAGATGTGTTTTCCGTTTTTAAGGAAGTGGAAAGGACCCAACTTATGGATTGTTCACTATAAATCGCATTCTTCCAAGAGCACATTTTTCAACAGGTTATTTTGACGAAAACTTCGCACAACTTTTTTGTGTTGGCGTCCCTTGGGTTATCTGTAGATTTCGGACCATGGTCCCGAGCTGACCAATCCAACGGTTTGACATTCCCATACGTTGGACTAAATGTGTAATCTCATGGCATGGAAATTTTGCCGGCACGGAAGGTGTGATCGAAGTGTGTTGATGCAAGAAGCGGACGCCTGCATTCCATCCGGTGGTGCTAACCCTGTTGTTCCTTCATAGGTAACTCCTCTCCTGGTCGCCAACCGGCCACTGTTACATTATGGAGAGGTGAATTATTTCTGTTCCTTCTTTTGATCGTGCCAATAAAATGGTTGGCCATCCGGATCTTCCTACTCAAACTTTTCGTCACTCATCATCTGGGTGTTCTGTCCACATCACTCTACAATGCATGTGTACTGCAATCAGTATTGCACTGGCACATCCGGTTTCAGTGCCTGATTTATACAGTATTGTATCCGATGCAGAACGAACAGGTGTTGTAATGAACTGCTTGTTTACTTCTTCCATCTCGTCGATCGTTTGACCGTATATAAGGATCATCAAAGATAAGTTGACCGCCTTGTTAGATCAGTTCAAGTGCCTAACGATCCAATATTTTTCTGCTTCCTCTTGATCCCAGAACTGTATTTCCCACAGCATGGTTGAATTCAGAATAAGGAGCTGCCGGTCAGTGATTTTATTTATAACCAGCCGGTCAGCAATGAGAGAAATGCATTCAGCATTGTTTGCATAATGAGCTGACCGAGTCATGTAACGAAACAGCAAGTTAGCAGAATTTTGGTCATTATCGCCGAGCAGTCATACTTATTTCGTACTGGTTTTGTAATTGCTGTGTTCCAACGGTAAGCTTACGTTATATTTCGTGTTTTTACACAATTCTACGGAAATTGAAATCTCATTGAGGCCGTACAAAAATGAACGCCCCCAATAATTTTTTTGCGCACCATGTTTAGACTTCGACCAATTTTGTATCATATGAGTGCAACTCGTTCGAATATATAGGCTACAGAAACCTGTTTATCTCTTTACGGAGTTGGCCTATGATGTGTCATCAGTACCGGTTCTTTGGGTTTCGGCTTGAACGAATGAACAAGTGATGAAAGTTTACATGTAGTCGATTTGACGTTGTTGACTGGCAAACATGTTACCTTGGTTACGCGAACAACTATGCGTCGTAGTGATATATTTCCCCACTTTTTCGTAACAAATATGCGGTAAACCATCAGAATATATACACTGTTTAACCGGTTCGTTCTACCTGCTTATTAATCACTTGCTATCTTAGACAAACTGATACATCAGTTCTGGTAAATAAGGTAGACGGTTTTTGGGCGAATAGTTTCCCGATGTTGAAATGGATTTCATCACAGGTCAAACTCACCGAGTCGCTATCAGTTTGTTATTGTAGCGGTTGCAAAATCTGTGTGTGTGTGTGTTTATCTACTTAGTTAATCTGTTTTAAAGGTGGACCGTTCTATGGCGGTTTCGTGTTTTGTTGTCATTCTAAGCACAAGATGTTTCAGGAGTATATACGACATTCACCAGGTGTCTATGGATTCCGCTGCCGACTCACGTGCCCTTAAATTTGTTTGCACGGAACTATCCTAGTTAGCTCATATGTTTGTTTTGAACAAATATTACTCATAAGCGTGCGTAGGTGTGGTCATACGTGACGTGGAGGCAACGTAGCAGCGACCGACCCACTCGTCTTACAGGCACATGGACTGTAGCTCCGATTCATGTGTGGATAAGTATGTACACCACTTGTGTTTACTAACGTGAGTGAAACTCAAATCTTCTGTGTCTTTTCGAACTGGTCAACAAGTGATGCAATGACGAAACACAACGTTTCGCAACCCGTTGGCACCAACTGCCTCTTACATTCTTGAACGTAAAATAGGAATGGCAATTTGCAAGGTACTTTGCGCGAATCTTTCAACCTCGTTTTATATAAACTGCGTTTAGACCTGTTACATTATCAAACCTGCACTAGTTCAACAATTACTCATCTGGAATGAAAAGAATGGTTTATTACTGTTTTGGACTTCTTGTTAACCGTCGATCGCATTATCTATAATTAATATTGATCGTTCATTCTTCCGTCATTTCTCACTCGTCCCTACATTTTTTTTCATTTGTTCACCCGACAGCGGGTGTGAATGACATTAACTTTCTAATTGTGGTATACTGCCAACATTCAGAGGACATTTTTGCCCGATCATCATCATCATCATCATAGACAGCAATACATCAGTGGTTCACACTGATGCTTAACTGCCACACA
>JTDE01022119.1:8836-66127 GCA_014338405.1 Paragonimus skrjabini miyazakii
TGCAGCAGTCTTTCGCCATTATCAGTGCTTTGGGCCCGGACACCAAACGTACCACCTAGCCGCTTCTCATCCGGACAAAGACGACCATGCTGAGCATTAAAATCGCCCGCTAATGTGATTACGTCTGAGTGTTTAGTTTGCCTCAGCAGGTCAATGAGGGCATTACAGAACGCATCTTTGGTAGCAGCTGAACAGCTGTCCATCGGAGCGTACGCCGATATGATGAATACACAACGGTATTGTGATTTGCGTCGACAGACTTTTACCGATGTATTGAGTCTGACAGCGCAGAAGCGACTATTCACTGGGATCCAGTCTAGCAGGCATTGCTCTGCTCTGGAACTCAGTGCGATTCCCACTGTAGCTTGACCGCGAGATTCAGCGTCACCAGAAACCCTGAGATAAAAGCGCTTGGATCGACAGTTATCTAGAGGTGAGCTCAAATAGATAACCGTGCTAGAATCGTAGACTCGCGTCTCCGACACACAGCACACATCAAGCTCCAGACTTGAGAGAGTACTTGCCAGAGCAGCTTGCTGACCGACTTGTCAACCCCCTTCTGCGGCATAAACGACCGGGAAGTATCCGATGTTATGTTATCTCCACAGTGACATTACTTTTTGGGTTACTGTCCTGCTTTTACTTTTTATTTTGCTAATCGCAGATGCGTTAATCGTACTTGTACGGTATCTAGGATTCAACACGCGGAAGCTTCATATAAACGCTGAATGCCATTATTTAATAGCTTGAGTACGGTGTGGACGCATGAGCGGTATATCAAAGCCTGTGTAATGTTGCTCTCTGAATGACAATGTGTGAGGCATTTCTAATTTGTGCTTGTAGCGACCTATTGTTCCTTCTATGGTAGATACATCAACCCGGCCAACACATTCGTTTTTTGGACGTTTTTGGCTTTATGTTCATTTTACTATGCACGCCCAGTCATCACCTAACGCGTTTTGATCGAGAAGCGATCTACCATGAAATTTCGGACGCTACTGGTTTGTGCCCGACAGGTCTCGCTTTGTCGCGTACATTTCGATTTTGATTGATCCTTGCACTGAAGGTGCAGTGCGTGGTAGAAAACATAAACAGAGCTGGTAAACTAGTAGAAACCGTTAGAGAGGCCTTAGAGCGTAACTTCCACTGTTTGGACGTTGTTGTTTGGTTTAAAATACTGTCATTTTGACCATTTGTTGGCAGTCAACATTCTACATTTAATCACATAAACGGTACGTTCCACTACACCTAAGTTCTTACTGATGTCTGCGTGATTTTCCTCAAAGCATATCTTCGCCGTATCATGTTTCTGAAGGTATCGTAAACATAGTCCATTTTCCCTTGACCAGACGCTTTCTTTGGTTCCCACTCTTGCATAGACATTTCTACAATCTCATTGGGATTTTGTTGGACTAAAGTATACTTAGTTTCCGTCTTTCGGTAAAGTGTGCCACCATATCGGAACATGATCATTCATGCCGTTGTGACCTGTCTCTCTGCTGTCAATCACTTGATTCGCGTAGTCCGCGCGAGCTTCCACGAATCGTTGTTTCGAGAACAATCCACTACATGATACATCTCGTGACTGACCGACCGACTGAAGGTGTTGGAGGTTTGCCGTGTTTATGTTTCACATCGGTTGGAAAACAGACGACCGATATTCTGTGTTGTAAGGGTATGAATTATAACGTTCTATGTTTTACCAAGCAAGTAGTAAATGTATTTGTCAATGTTGTGAATGTCGAGGTTACTGTCACATCAAATCATTACATCGCAGGTGTCGTCAACCCTATTTTGAAGGTTAACTTACCGTTGTGGATTTTTGGTGTTACAAGTTATCGTGGTAATGTGAATGCAGAACGGGTGCGGAATCGCTTGCTCTTCTGCACATTAATTGAAACGATAGCTGCTTCCTTTGATCTATTCCGTGAGCACATTCTGATGATTTTCTAATAAGTGTGATGTGTGCTGTTCGTAAACTACTGAAGTTATGGGTAATCCAGCTGATCGCGGTTAACCTTAGTGAGTCCAACTTTGAATTGTGTTGCGGTATTGCCCGACAATTCTATGACCGCTTTCGGGCCGAGCATCGTTTCACATGGTGGTTGCTGAGAAAGGTTTGAAGCATGCGAATACCATGTTTTTTGTTTGATTCTATTTTGGGACTTCGTAGGCAGGGCGCGTTCGTTTTCCCGAACAATTCAAATGATTTTGTGATTTCGAATTTACTTTTCATGGACTGTCAGCTAGAGTTAATCACTAATCTTCAAACTGGGTGTATTTAGCTTATCACGTCTGTCTAAGCTCGTTGCAGTCACAATGCGCCCCATGACCTTAGGTTGGCATGTCAATTCCGCTGATGGTTATGGACTTGTTTCTCGATAATTGTTCCGTCTTCCAGTTTTCTGTATCTGTTCACACCGCTTCGTCCCCCGGCTGTCCCCGAATCGGATGCTTGATTTAAAATGGCACGATGTCTATTATTGTCACTCGCACGTTAGTCCCTATACCCTGAGTGGGTTGCTTGATTGTGTTCCCCTTTGCGCGCAGTCTAAGTGATCCTGCTCAGTTCTGCAGCCCACATGGTAACTCTGACATTTCATTAGAATGAAACGTGAATTTCGATCCATACACGTGGGTGCTGTGCTTCTGGTTGTTGCTGTCCCCCACTAGTCGAAGCAACCGAGTGTTAAATAAATGCAGATGTGTGATATTAAAACTGAGTGAAAACATCGGCTGTTAAAAATAGACCGATTTTCTCAGTACATACTCGTCGTTGGCTACCACGTACTGATGTCATTTTGCCACAAGCTTGATTGATGAGCTCCGATTTCCTGTGCTGGAAACGTGTTTTATAATGGCAAACCGTTGTTCTTATGAACAGCCACAGACGACTGGCGTTGCCTCACTGACCCAATAAATTTAAGTGTCACCAGTAGATATGACGGCTGTTGTCAAGTTACCTTGGAATTCCACATTGGACTGAGCAATGTACATAAGATGGCCTCATCAGCCACTCGTTCAGCGGTCGCAGCTGTTACAGACAGGTTGGTTTGTGCGACTTAGTCGGCGGGCGGCCTTGCGTGCAGCGGTACGTGTGTGGTGCACTACGCGACAGCGGGTTCCGCATTGCCGGTGTTGGTTTGTGTCTGTGTGCGTCCATGCCACATCAGCGGCTTGTTGCTTTGACCTCTGTTCCATTCTGCACCCATCATTGTTTTTTATTGTGACGAGCGCTCCCTCAATGATTCCTTCCTCCTCCGATCCTATCGTCCACGGCTGTGTCGATTTGCCTCATTGGCGGTATGGCATCTATGGAACAGTACCTGGTGCGAACTAGAGCGCTTTAATGACAGAAATTTGCTTGTCGTTCTTACTGTGTATGTTTTACTTCACTGTTTCGTAGGCAGAAGGACGAATCGTGTATGATGTATGCATCGTATACTGTCATGCGCAGCGCAGGGAAGGTTTGTCGACTGTTTCCTTGATTCGGTGGCGTTCCCGAAATACGAGCGAGTTTTCAACCTCCTGAAGGCATCGGATGGAATACATAGTACGGTTTCAATTGCTGCTATTAGAATGGCAGCTATATTGACGTCATAAAAAAGCATGGGTTTCGTAAAACTTGACAGCCTAGACCTTTGTGTTGTCAACATGGTTCACGATTTCACTAAGATATGTATCCTGAACCTTGATTTTTTGTTTTCCAGACAATGAAGGTTACTGTGTAGTGTGTCGCGCATGACTTTGAGCATTCTCCTGGCTAGCGTGTTGCACTCATAATAATGAATTCAACCAGCGGACCATTTCTTTGCGACATATTCAAGGTTGAAGATGTATGGGTTCTTCATATTTAGATGCCCGCTCAGTTTTCCAAGGTATACTGAAGTGCGCTGATCGCCCTACTTTCACTGAAAAGCTTTTGCAGCTAGTCACGCTGTTTACAGACTACTGTTCGTCATTGAGGTGATGAAGACCACCATGTGTACTAGTCCGATTTGTGCTGTGAGTAGGAGAAAACAAGCCTATGTGTATTTTGCTTTAGTCCAAGACTTCTCATGAGCTTCTCAATGTTGAGTGAATGTCCATTTTTCACTAGCATTGAATTGTGCCCTAAAAAGCATTCAGCCAGCAGCCATGTAATTTTTACATTTTTGAACATTCTTGTGCTGTTTTTTATTCTCTGACTCTGTAACAGTTTAACCTGGGTTGTAGCTGTTTTCCAGTGATATTGTAATCATAATTAGTCAAGAAAGCTTCTCGAAGTAGACTTGGAATGTTCTTGTAATACCGTTTTCGTGTTACTCCGGTTAGGTCGGTTACCTACGAATCGTGATTTAATGGGATTTGACCAAAGCGTGAATGGTTATTCGTTTTTTGTTTCTATGTATCTCTTGCTTTGCTAGCGATTTCAATGCATGCGACTTTTTGTCTTGGGTTGTTTAACTTTGTTACTATTCTGAAATTATCTACGTGAAGAACGCCGAAGCCCTTCATGTGAAGCAGGTAAATTTGTTTCACCGAAGTGGTGGGTCGTTTGGTACCACAGCCAGAGTAGTGAATTGTTAGTCTGTACTCTGGTTTTCGGCTGTCAATGGAAGACTCACAAATCATCCTGTTCGTCATTTGTTGGTTTAATTACGCGGTAAAAAGCTCGTCTTTAAAGGGACTCAAAGAATCTTTGACGTGTTCGCACTGTTGTGGCGTATTTCCTTCTTAATCCCAGCCATGAGTATCCGACTACTTCCGCACTTCATCGAGTGATTATCACACCTTGATTGTTCTTAGTGGCTCTCTGATTTTGCTTTCGACGTAAAGTTTATCAAAAATGTAACCCCCTGTGGTGGTGTTTGAACCAAAAGCGGCGTCCCTAACTCTCTGGGCTAATCACAAATTGTATCCATATAGACATTTGGGATGTAGCAAACAATCTCTGAGTATACGTAGATTGGGATTGTGGGCGTCGTTTGCTGATGTGTTTGGCGCCATCACATGCTCGCTCTGTGAGGTTTGGGGAGGGGCTGCGAGGTCGTGCTATCCGATTTCTGGTCGCGCGCTTTTTTAGTTGCATACCGAATTTTGGCTTAACAGCTTGGTTGGAAAGCGTTCAGAGGCATTTCGTCTCAGATGATGCACACGATGCTGTGCGTTGGTGTTCATCGAATCGTCAACCTGAAACAAATACTGCTACTCTTATGTTACGCCATCTAATGCAACATCGCATTGCGAAGTTTGGTAAACTCGCCGAATGTCGTTTATTGCCCGCGTTCGATAAACAGAGTTGGATAACAGGCCTCTTCAGTTAGTAATGTATCCAACAGTGTTCATTTCCATAACTGTTTGCCATCCGAACTGTACTGGGTGTTTTTTCTCTGATCGGACCTAATCTGAGGTCATTGCAGTATTGCCTACTATTCAACTAAGCTATGCTGTCACTGTCATCTTGGACGTCTTGGTATCTTCTATCCACTTGGGGGGATGCACTTTAGGGTGAAAGTTTATGCTCAAAAATAATGCCGACATGATTGGCAATCTTACGCGGGCAAGTTGGATGTTTGTGACAGTTTATCTCGTTTTGAGGTGGTACCATGAGATTGATCAATCCATTTCGTGAGTGTGTAATGACTGCTCTAATTTTCAACGCTTTACGAACAACTCCGGTAAATTAGAAACCTTCTTTGGTTTGTTCTATATTGTAGTTAGCAGACGTTTGCACATGCTCTCCCGTCACGATAAATGTTTGGGTCGTCCAAGGGATGGTGATGTTAATAGTGCTTGTCATTTCACACTGCCCCCTGCCAATTAATCACACTACTTACATTGGAGACTAGCTGCGATGGCTGGGGGAATCAAAACGATGTATAGCACTTAGCGTGCGCAATGTAGAAGCATGGTGTAATTAACACATCAATGCTATTCAGGCTTGGTGCGCGTTTACGTTTCCAAATCTCGAGCACGGGTTCCGGACGGGTCCGATCAACGCCGTGCCATACCGCACTTTATCCGTCGGTCGTTAAATGACCGACGCAGTACCTGCGTAGATGACTGCTTTCCAGCGGAAGTGATGCATCAACATTTATTTTTAATAGCAGTTGAATGCTGTCGCAATGCAGAGTAGTGTTTATTAGGATAAAGCATAGATTTTGAAACGAGATTGCGGTGAACAGTCATAGGTACCCAATTAGCATTCTCTAGCTGTCCAATTCATTGCACTGGAGCTGTGCGAACAAGAATATCTCTAGCTAAGCGAAGGCCATTCAGTGCGACGCGCCTCGTTAATCGTTCTAACGGAATTCTAGAAATATTCTGCTATTCTATTGTCAAGTCGCTCCGTGACCGGATTTCTGGGAAACGCTGTACGCAGGCAAAGCTGTATCACGGGAAAAAAAGTTTAAAAACGCAATGTGTGTTGACTGAACATGGTGATCTTGCCGGGCCCTCTGCAGATTGGTAACGATGCTTTGTCCTTACTTTGTAGTTAGATGATGCATTACATTACCTTCTGTGTTGTGCAGATGTTAGCTGGATTTCCAGATGATGATTGGAGCGTTGATTGAAAATTTTCACTTAGCCTCCGGCTGTTTGCGGACGATGCAAATCTATTCTGCGATAGCGGCTTTTTTCAGATTCTCAGAATCCTCTCATTCAAGGTCATGAGTCCAGCAACACGCACTGGTGTGCTGAACCTTGTCTACCTGTTTCATCCGGCAACAGTTAGCATTTCCCTGAGATTCTTTAGATTTCATTTGGTCAAGTTATGTCTACTCGTAGATAATAGGTGAAATGTCGGCTAACCGAGCTCACTGACGTGAATGTTGTTTGTCCGAGTGTTCTGTGAACTGAGTGTATTCAGTGAGCCGGGGCAGTGAAAGCCGCTAGGAAACTGTCTTAATGATGCCTTACTCTCATTTACAGCTCGGTCGTTTGTTTGCGAGGTGTAGACGCCTTGCTGTTGTATGTTTGAATATAGACTTAGCTATTTTTAGTAGTTAAGTCCATTTCCCTCCTTTTTACTCTCCTCATATAGATATTTTTCTTTCGTGTTTGTGTTTCAGTTAAACATCAATGTGTGTTGTCTATGATGATGACTCGTACATTGTTTGCAGTAATGGCTAACTAGGTAGCAGTTCGGTCACAAAACCGGTCATAATTCCCTTGCTTTATTCTGGCAGACATTTCTCTGTGGTGAGATTCCTGTGTACGAATAAACCGGTTAGGTCGGTTAATTAAAGCGTACAGTGGATGGTACATGCAGATACTGCGTCAGAAGTGGCACAAACGATTGCGGCCATAAGGAGGGGCGTCAGCTGAATCTGTCAGGAGTGCATGTCATTGTGTAGCGAACTCCCGGTCGAGGTATGCGAATTTTTGTTCACGTCGTCGCTTCATTTTCGAAAAACAGGCTGTCTTCGAATCAAGTTGAATGTGGCGTAGCAGAGTATCTACCCCCCTCAGAGTGAACAAAATAGTTATTTCCGTAGCTATCATTTTATTACGGTATCTTACATATGACCATTAGTTTCTGTCGTGTTAGGCATGCTGTCGGACAAATGTTGATTGGCTGGGATAATGTACATTGATGAGTCAATATTTCGCATGATGGATCGCGCATGTGATGATTCAAGGGTTGGTTGTTTCGCTTCGGCGTGCGCGCTCTCGCAACATAAGGTGGTCTGCATGAAATGCTGTCTAGTCAAGTGGAGGAATCGAGCTGGACTTTCCTTATCCCGTCATCAATGATGAAGATTACAATGGATTGCTGCATAAGTGGCTGCGTCTAATATGCTCCGACCAGAAGGGTGGAGTTATTCAGAGCAGTAATGCTCTCTTCCGGAGCGCTCAAGTTGTCCCAATATTGTCTGTTCCTTTTGGTCCGTTCCTTTAATCGGTCATTATAAAGTGAAGAATACGGAGCTTTCTGGGCCGGGTGATTTAATGGGGCTTCTGAACAGTCGAAAAAAGAAATGGTTGTTAACTTCTGTGTTGTTCAAGGATGACGTAAGCGATGGTTGTTGAGACAAGCATGAACGACGAGGTGCTTCGCTCAACCTATGTGGATATGTTTTATTAGTGCCAGACCGCTTAATTGCGACATGTCTGCACCCAAGCAATGCGGTTTGTATTTACTATACCTGTCTAGTCCGAGCGCACTGAAGGGTACATATCACCCTTTCTGCGGGTTTATGTAAAACCTGGACAATTCGCTCGGGGTGTCCGGCGAGTAACTTACATCTGGGGCGTCAACGGTACGTTACTCGACAAGCCGTTATGATTTAATGCTACGAACGAACAGGCTGTTTATGTGAATGTACATCATTTCATAGAATTCGGGTGTCATACGTATGCCAATTCGTCTTTGGTGACGGCTCGTTCGAGTGGCATAGATAAGGCTTGATGAAGGCTAATAAAAGTTTGTAACTTCGACGATCGCAGTTTTCGGTGCCTGTTTTCTTCGCTCTTTCGGTGCTTATACTTCCTCAATCTTGCGATCGCACTTGGGCAACGACTCTCGATCAGTAATTCGCTCTTCTGTCAGCGTAACTTAACATCGTTCAGCTCACTTGTAGCTTTATTTGCCGTCATGTCTTGATCTTGAGGTTGTTTAGTTAGTTATTTCACTCGTCGTTTGTTGTATCATACTTTCTCACCTTACATTTGTAACGCAAGAAAACCTAGATAGTGCGTACATTTGTTTAACTGCATCACCATGTTCGTAGTATCATGATTCAGCTTGCGATGGTTGGGTCACGTACTCCGTATGTCATCTGACCGTTTACCGTGCCGGGCATTATACCCCGAGGCCACCAACAGTTGGGCAAAACCGCGTGGTGGTCAAGCAACAACGTGGTCACGAAATATGAAGACCCTGACTGCTCCATTGAGCAAAGTGGGTAGGTGTCACCTGCCTGGATGGGGTCCTCGTGATCATTCAAACCGCTGATTAGAGGTTCTATCCGAGATGGCGATGTGTCGCAGACAATGGTGTACCTGTATCCATACCATTTCTAGTTCTTCCGCTTAGTCTTTGTATAATTTTCAAACTTAGTGGCGTTTTCTTCTAGGATATTCCACGTCACTGTTGAGGCGAGCGGCGGCCTGAGCCACAGTACCTTTTGGTCAGACTCACGGCTGTTATGACGATGATATTTCTTGGTTACCATTTAGGCGTGTTGCATTTATATCCTCAACCTAGTCCACAGTTCGAATGACTTATTTTGTGTGGAAATACTGAATGAGAAAATATGTATATCATGTTTTAATGAATGGCCTTTTCTGTTTGACTGCGTACGGTTTTTATCCCACCTACTGCTAAATGTTTACTCCGTTTTTTTACCAGTGGTATACCCCACTTCCGTTGGAACGGCTATTTCTGATCGAACCCGGGTACAAGTCTACTGAGCGTCAAGTCCAGACTGAACGTGAAAGATACGTACTTCAGGCGATCTATTTCTCTCGTGAGAACATCCCACCTACTCCTGAGGAACCGGACCCTGAAGTCATTGAGCACTCTCTCCCCTTGGATATTCCGCTTGAAGATGTTAGTGTGCAATCCTATTTTGTACTTTGGACTTTTTTTTCTTTGTATCTTTTACGAACTTTTTGGAATTCGGCGATTATTGTGATGAATCGTGCTTCACATATAATCGGTGCATCCACTGCAGTGGGTTACTTTCCCTGGTTTGTTTTCTATTCAGTGTGGCGTTCATGGTTAATAATTTAACCGTTTAATCCTACTTCCCCCTGACTAACGATTAGCTGTCAGAGATAATGCTGTAGGAGAGCTCACTGCAATTGCCGTGGTTCAGGTGAACGCCAAACGCGTGAACCCCAGTGATCCGGATCGTCATACAAAGCTTAGTGTTGTCTGGAGTTCGCGAGTTCATCTTTTTCAGCTTTGAGACTTACCGGAAGGTATTGTGACTCGATCTGTCGTTGACGGTTATCTACAGAACGGCAAAATTTTAGTCAGGCTGACGGGAAATAAGCAAATAATGTAGGTTCGCAGTGTCAATGGTATTGGAAGTTCGGGCTGTCTACGCTACCATGTCACTGTTTTTCACGGATTGCGTGGGTGGTTGTGATCTTCCCAGCCAAACAGGTAATCCTTATCAACGGAGCGGACGGGGCCCCCATGGCCTATGGTTACAATATTACCTGGTCGCCCAGAGCCTTCCGACTCTCACCAGCAACAGCCCGATGGGCGCTCCGTCGGCACGTGGGTTGCATGACCCAAGCAGCCTAGATCGCGCATTTCCATTATCACGGTTCTCGGTCGCGAATTTGCACACATTGATATGTGGCGCGTGTTGCTCACATAGTCAGCCTATTTGATACGGGCGAGGACAGTGATGGAATACTGGAATTTTGCGTTTGTTTCCTGCACGAATTGACCAATTGTGTTTCGAATCACCGATCCGATCTTTTGGGTGCTTCAGATAGGAAAAGAGTGGTGCGTACTCTGTGCCTTCATATTAGGTCTATGTGAACTGTTTCTTTTCACTTGGAGTGCAGCACTTTTACCGTACCCGACGGAGGAACCAGCTCATTCCATGTCAAGAAGACGATGCTCAGCTCGAAGTTAGGTTACCAGTCAAACTGTCTGTGACTGAAAAATGGAGTGCGTGAACGCGGATTCAATGTATGCGCGTTTTTTCGGCTACCATAGTCGATATTCAAGTCTACGTTTAGTAAATCGAGTAACTTGCCAACAGAATTTATCTCTGAGCTCACTGTATGAAATGCCGTTTGGCCATGTAGCTGAGTCTTCGTGTTTAACTTGTGCTGATCTATGATGTCTCGTTCGTCTGTTCAGTCGCTTTTTCGTTGACTACTTTCGGATCATATCGGCGTGGTCGGGACGCATCCGCTCATATCGTCCATGTAACTCAGCGGCCTAATGTGTGCTGCCCGTTGATTCGCTTGTAGTTAGAATTAGGGAATGACTGGAAAAATTGGCGGTTGGTCAGTTGGATCTGTGGCTGTGTAGTGTTTGGGACTCCATTCTTGCTGAGTGTTTTTCGCGAAGTTAGCATAATTTTGGAAACAAGCGTCCCTACTGTACCGTTTGCTCGGTAGCGTTAATTCGACCCACAAGTCCATTATCTTCTAAATAAGCTTCCAGTATCTTGAAACGATTTAAATAATCAGCTGCACTGCTCCTCCCGTTGGAACGTAACTGACCTAATGTAGTCGTTGCAGGTAGTCATTTTGTTCATAATTGTTTTTATCTCCGGAGGTGTGCCTCCTGGTCCGCATCATTCGAGTCTTGTCGGTGCCCGTTTAAGTGCCACTACGGCAAATCGCCGTTAGATCGGCAGTGATACTTTCTGTGCTCAAGGTCAGACACTGTCGTGTGTACCGTGAACGAGCTGCATTAATCTTCCAGTGGTCGGACGTGGCTGCGCCTCATATCTCACGCGAGACTGAAGCGGCTAAGCTGTCACTCATTTCTGATGAGGTGTAGCACGCTGAAATTCCGAAGTGTTAGTGTATTCGCCTTCCACAGTTATACGATCTGCTACAAAATTCGGGTTGTGCCACTTGTGGTTTATATATATATATATATATATATATATATATATATATATATATATATATATATATATAATATACTGGACCTAGTCGAACCGACAAGAGTGAACTTAGCATCAAGAAGCACTGTCACGGTTGGTAGTGTTAAATGGCAATCACTCTATTGTCTCGCCTCTTGTGTTCCGCTTCACTGGCACCACATTTTCGTAATATCTACCGCATTCTATTGAATCGCGAAGGCGACCATCTACTACCTTGATTTGCTTGCTCGAACCAGCCCTAGTTTGTCATTTAAGTTCTCTATGCGTATGCATTTTGCCGCTGAAACGGTGTCCAAATCCACTGATCGTAAACATGATTGTCTTAGATATCAGATGTGCTTTCATGACGGATTGTCGATCATTCATATCAGGCCCCCGTGCGTATTTCCATAGGTACTTCACCTGACGAACAGTGCATCTCACCGGAAAATACAATTGAAACCGTTCCTTACAGGTAGCTAAGTGAGCCACCCGGTGCTGACCATCGATCCGTTGGTTGTGTTTTTACGAACGGCGTTTAACGATACAATGGATACTCCGGGCACTTGTTTTCATTGCTTCTCTTAGCTGGTGGATCGCTTTCTCTCACATTGTAATTGATCTGCCATTTGTGGTTGGCCCGCAAATGAGGGGATGTCCGCCACAGCCCCGGAACGGGCTGAGGAAAGTTTTTGACATCTGGCCTCAAAGGCTACCTGCTATGTGATAGGGTACTGTTTCGACCTGGTTGGATTTCGTCAGCACCATGCATTCGTGGGATTCGAACTCCGTAATGCATGTGTCAGATAGGTGGTACAGTCACTTACCCACTCCAGCTGGCTGCCCACTGTTTTGTTGTGTTTATTTTTTCGAGGAAATCTCCACTCTTGTCCCTTAGTGTTTACTTGTTCGCTTACAAACCGACCTCAACTGGTTGATCGATTTCGGCCGATGCGTATAGGAAGTGCAACATCTAAAAGGTGATGCGATCCAGTTAGATTGTAACGGCTGTTCGCTGATGGATATTGATGTTAATTACTTGCTGGCGTTTGGCCATCAGTTCTCAACCAAAGTATCAGAAGCGTTTGGACCTCTGTGTGTCCAGTGTTCGCAGTCAACTGAGTGATTACTCGACTTCCAGTCGTATGCAGGCTTGTTTACGTTGTTTTCTCAGTCCCACTTATATTTATCAAACGAGCGATATGCAGTATACCCGCTCTCTATTCTTTTATCTCTAAAAATACGATAGTCATTGCCTACTATGGGTATACGTTTTTTCGGCTAGCTCTTGTTTCAGGGTTCGGTTTACTCCGAAACGGTGGCTCAATTATACCTCCTCATCATGGCAGTTAAGCATAAGTGTGGATCACTAATGTATCGCTGTCTAGGATGATGATGGTTTATCGGAGTCTTAGATTCCGTGCGCAAAGTTGCCCAGTCATCTGGTCTACTGCCAGGTAAGCCAGCAGAAGAAGATTAACAACAAACTACATTAGCCAATCGTCGAAATATTGAAGCGCTGTTCACCGAGCTCATTCACGAAACTGAGCTTTGACCTCATCGGCCGACCTGTTTACGAGATTAATCCAGGCTTCGACAAACGATGAGTGTAAAATGCCGTAGGTTACCATTGACCGGAGCATATTGTTTCGATTTACTCTCGCCGGACCCACAAGGGTTAAAATGTTCGTTGTGAAACTGCGGAGTCAGTCAGTCGAAGTACATGTTTTTGTTCATGGCGCGCTTCTTTCCATAAACTTTTGGGCCGCGGTATTCGAGTGATACTACGAGCCCGGTACCGACCTCCCGATGTCAGTCAGAGGCCTCAGGGTAACTACAGGTAAATGGGGTGTAGCAGTTGAATTCAGAGCTGTTTAACTGGTTTGATGCTGATTGCGACTGCTTGTGCTTCGGACGACATTCTTTGTTCACAGAACTCGCTGGAGATGTCAGTGTTTAGTGACGCCCATTGTTTCTTGCTTAACGACAGTGTTATGGATTAATTTCGTAGGACGTATACCTTGTTATGTATGACTACGTTTTCAGCCTTAGTAATGGATATGTACTGTCGCAGTTTATTCTTGTCGTGTGGAATCAATATAGTGTAATTGGGTTCGTTAGTCAGGTGAATGTGAATGCTTGAGGAGTAGTCAATCACAATTTATTCATGAGGTGCCAGCCCTACCGTTCGCTTTCTTGTCGGTTCAATCATTTCACTGTACTATCGAAGACCTGTGGTTTACTATTTGTTTACGGTAGCGAAGTTGGTTCCCTGCGCGATTGACTCTTTCGGCTGTGCGACAGTAGTATGCTAGGTAGACGTTGACCACAGTGTTCCTTATGTGTGTAGTCGGTCTTACAATAATCCTGTTGAAGGTACCAATGGGATGAATTTAAATAAGTTTCCTCCAGTTGCTCTCCTTTTCGCTTACAGTTCTTTTTTTCGCGAAATGTTCGAACTTCCTAGATGTTATTGGCGCCTTAACATAAATGTGGATGTACCGTATGCTGGTGTATTGATCGATAAATGGTTGAAGATCAGTGACCTGTGAAGCATCTACCGTTCTAGTCCAAACTCACAGACGTTACTTTTTGACTGTCGCTTATGATTTTTCTGTCTTCACTAACACTAAGCATCTTTCATTCGTTTTACTTACAGCTCACAATATCGGATTCAAATGGGGCTGTTGACTCAAACTTCTCTTCAGAGAAACTCTTGGTTCTGAAAGATTCAATGGGTAACACTCAAGTAAGCAAACCAGTTCGTGACTCTTTTTTCACTTCCGCTTGCACACACCAAGCCCCAATCTTACCGTCCTGCCTGAGTGGTGAAGATCTCAACTTCGAGTGTCATAGAAGTTCATGTGTGAGCTGAATGCTGTTAGACCATTTATACCTGGACAATAGAATCAGCTGAGTTAAACTATGCTCAAACCCACGAATGAGTGATCAATGGTCGGCAGTCGTTACCACCCAAATTCTACACGTTTTGTACGTGACAATCAGTTTCTCCGACCATGATTAATATATCAGGAAAGGTTTTTTCTGGGCCTCATGGTGCCAAAGTCGGCTGATAATCTTAATGGGATATGCAAGTTTGACAACATTATGACCCGTGTAAGGGTGTTGCCGACTCCTGAATTAGGTTTTTCTCTTGATATTAAAATGCATTTGGCATGATCGAATCTACTAATGAACTTCTTCAATGCGGCTGTTTTCTCGGTAAAATCCTAAGTTGGTGTTTATTTAAAATATGCATCACACAGCTTAACTTGCGCACTCATCTATGTCTTGTTTTTCCCGGATTTGCGGTGGAATGACATACCGGCACTATCTGTTGCCGTTTTTTTATTTTTATGTCCGTGTTTATTAACTTGTCTGCTTCTTATACTATTACTATCACAAGTGATTAACAAATGCTTGGAACCGAACGAGAACACATAACAGCTTGTAACGCTGTCTGTACCAGTAATGCTTGCCTTGAAATGATCACAACTGTATACTTTTTTCGCTTGATCTTAGATCAGGAGCTATTTGTGTTCCCCAGAGGCTATCACTGATTGTCTCTCAGTTTATGGTTTCATAGTTTCCTAGATAAGGCGATTAGTTTTCATCGGCTGGTTCTGTGCGCATCTGTCGGTTTGAATGTACGCATGTTCTTGCTGACAGGGGATGCTATCCGAAATGACGGTTTATCGCAGTCAGTGGCGTACCTGCATCCATACAATTTCTATTTCTTCAACTTAGACTTTTATTAATTTCCAACCTTCTTAGTAGCGTTTTCTTCTAGGCTATTCCACGTTGAGGTTAGCGGCAGCTCGAGCCACAGCATCTTTTGATCAGGCTCATGACTGCCATGATGGTGATGATAAGACATTGATAATTTCTTAGCTCTTGGAGCAACATTGTGGTTATCTATTTTCCTCACTTCGGATTTGGTGACAGTCATTTTCATCTGTTTTATGACACCCTTCTCATTGTAAGTGATTTTTATATTTGCTGCTCTACTTGTTTCACAACTGGGATAGTTTCGGTTTCCTCAGTTTTTCGCTAGGTTACTTTTATTTCCGTTTTTTGTCGGTGTAGCATCACCCTAATCAATGGTCCAACGTTTTACGGATTCTTTTGACAAATTTGGTCACATACCCAGAGGTTGATAAGGGCTACGCTCTGTGGTAGCAACACCGATTCAAGCCATTCCAACTTCACATTCCGTTGTCTAATCTGGAACAACGTACCAATCGGTCATACGCCAACAGGTTCCATCATAAAATGTTGTAGCATAAGTACTGTGTTCGCCGATCAAAAGCCATCGAATCTATTATGCTATGCAGGCCGGCGATTTTACCTTCCTTATATCGCGGTATCTTCGATATGCTATCCTTTTTTGATTTCAGTGGAACGTTTCATTTTGTTTACCTAAACGACTTTACTTGTACCATTTACCAAATCAGGTGCGCATAGTGTTTATACGACTAAATTCCGAACAGGCTCTTTCTCACTGGAAACATTTGATGGTCCCTTTTGCGTTATACGATAGTTGCCAAAAGTACAACCAAATTGGATTTTGTTAGAAATCGAGTCTCGTTTTGCTTCTGACAACTCTTAACGCACACAGCTCTTAGGTTTTCCGGACGGGACTAAAAAACTTTACCCGACAATTTTTGCGCAAACTGCCTCGTTCATTATCATTGACCACGTCAGTTATTTTCTTCTGTTGTTCGGTAACGGACCTGCACGTTCACGTTTTTGCCTGCATTCTTATGTGATTGTTCCATCTAGATGTCTCTCAATCCGGAAGTGGCGGACTTGGTAAAGTCACTCGCAGCTAACCTCTCTGGTGTGTCACCAACAGTCACTCTCCCCTCTACCGGCAACCACGACACAGAGGGTCATTCGGTCTATTCGGAACGATCACAAATGCCAACAACCACGACCTCCGAACTCCCTATTGGAGAAGTATCTCACTCCGAGTCAAACACTGTTCCAACTCAGATGTTGCAACGTGAGTTATGGGAAGTTCTTGAGGAGAATTATCCTGATATCAATGTGCGAGAACTTAGTGCTGAGCGCATTCGCAGTCTTTTGGAACCCCTTCGAGATCAGCTGGTTACCAGAGGTATCTTTCAGCTCCCTCACATGGACAGCTTTCCTCTCTCCATGGTTCCCCCTTTTCACGCTTCTCCACCTAGGCCCCACGCTAACTATGGACCTCAACCAGGCTACCCTGGTCCCCCACATCTGTCCCCTGGTCCTCTCGGGGAGTTCATGTTGACTCATCCACCTACTGTTCGCTCAGCCCCACCGCATCCAGGTGGGGGATTTCGTCCTGCTCCACCTTCGGTTATGAATCGTCCGCCGCACTATCGTCCTTCAGGGCCACCTCCTCCTCCGTTTGTCCGTGTTCCTGGACCGATGCGTGGTGGACCTCATGCTCCGCCACATCGTTCATCCCCCTACATGCGGGGTACCAGTGTCACTCGTGGTGGTCGCGGCGGTCAACTGTGTAAATTCTTCCAGCAAGGCGCTTGCCGTAATGGTGCTTCCTGTGGATTCGTACATGCAAAACGGTGATTTGTCGCTCTTCTCGAATTTTCCCGGCTGACTAAGAGGGCTTTCATTCTGTACAGAACCATTTATCGGTTTACCGCACACGTTGCGAGAACATACCACCTTTTAATTGTGTACATAAACTGGAGTTATTAGCTTATTTGATTAAATAATTCCCTTTTTCAACCGAATCTTTTTATTGGATACAAAATAAAGACAAAAATTTCATTAATCGGGCACTGTATCACATTTAAGTTTTAAATATGAAACTGAAATTCTCCGTTCTGGTTGACGTATCTCATTGGTGCGTTGCCCATGTACCGCAAGAGTTTTCTCCTCGTTTGCTCATCCAACGGTTTAAGCAGAACCTGAATAGGTTGTTTGAGAGGTTATTGAGTCTGCGTTCATCATCTTACCTGTCGGATCCCAATTGCATGCATCTTCTCTAGTTCAAGTTGAAGCAAACGTTTGTCTAAATAAGACAGACGTAAGCAGCGCTGTTAGCTCCCATAATCAGATAAACTCACATATTAGTTCCGCTCCCACACGTTTTTCTACCGCGAGAAACGCAATCCTTCCGACGTGCGGCTCGGCCTGTTGTCCAATAATTAGGCCAATAGGAATGTGTGTATCGGTGAATGCCTGGAATGGTGAATTGGAAAGATCGTTAGAGAATTTAAATAGTTTCTGATTGCCGACGGAAGTAGAGGTATTGATGTCTTTCACCACCCCGTAAACGTATCCCTTATTCGACCAGTTGTTTAGGCACATGTTGGCCATCCTTTTTGAGTTATGCGAACGTGTCAGGTAATGTAGTCTTCATGCGACAAGTCATGTTTCGCAACCAATAAATTGGAGAAGTTTGTCCCAGAAAGTCTTAACCCGTCGGAGAACTTATTGTTTCCCGAAAGTTGGTTTACCGTGTCACACCCTCATAATCTTTGGTCATTCGTTTGTTGAAGTGATTGGAGTAAATAATAGACCGCCTACACTGCAAGTATGGTAATATAACGAAGGTGGAACTAATATGTATAGATGCTTAGGTAAAATGAGGTCGGTCTTCAGTCGTCTCGGTCAACAACGATGACCACGTTGTTAGGCCTTTTCAACTTGGATTCATCTGAGGGTGATTATCGCGCCTATTCGTCACTACTTATGGTTCGTGGCGTCATGAGACATTTGCTGCAATATTCTCAACGTATCAGCGGGATTTTACTTCGGTTGACTTAATATTTTTCTGGGATACTACGTCTCATACCGTGCTTATAACTGACGACGCATGTTTTAGATCCCTTTGTGGACTTATCCACTCCTGAACTCAGGTGTTGTTTAGTTTGTTCCTCTCAAAATCAGTGTCACTTTGGTTTTCCGTTAGGATCAGGGTAGTTGTTCAATCTGCTTGGGGTTTCGATTGGAATAAATGCATTGTTGGTTGGGAAAGACGCTGCGGTGGTCACAGCTGTGGTGTATTGCTAGGAGTAATCTAATTTGTCTGAAAGTCAAGGGGTCTCAGGCTGCCGAAATTTTCTCTCCATCGGTTCTTCATCCGAAAAGGCCAAACGACTGCACTTTACAACCCACTCGTCGCTTTCATCTCGTTCAAGGGCTCATACATACGTACATACTTGACACTCAAAGATTAAAACTGTTGCAATAAAGCCAGTGCACTGTTATCCCTCGTTCAGCGCAACAACTGGCACATCGCTTTTCCTCTCTGGTTAATCAAGAAACATTCTTTGCTAGCAGTCGCACCTGAGTGTTTGTACAATGCTAGTCCGTAAGCGAATATGGTTGTGCAACGGACAGGTACTGGCTACAGACCGGGAAGCTTTTAACCTCACCCGTTATAAGCAAACTGGCTCAACTGACGTACATTCTCTGATTTAATGGACACGGGATAATCCTAAAACTGATCATTGTCCCCTAGGAGCACTGTCCACTGTTGGCTTTAATTTGATTTATGTATGTTGTTCACCTATGAACTACTTAGTGGGAAATGTGTCGCTCTGGATAGGACTAGTGAAAGCGTAATCATTTGTCAATCGATCAACATTTTTAACGTAGTACTTCTGCTTCTGACCCTAGATTGCAAGTTACAGTAGACTGTCCCGACATGGGTTGACGGATCTGGGCAAAGATTTGGCCGTGGGTTCATGCATACAGGTCTGTATTAGAGAGGAAGTTAAGAATGCGCCAACTGTCATCGAAATCAATTTAACAATGGTTCGTGGTACTGAGCTAGTTCACACACAGACCTGCCTAATCGGTGTCCTCGAGGCTGTTGCTTTCACTGTCCCCTTCCACTAACTGCTCTTTCAACAGACAACTCAGCCAAGCAAGGGTAACGGTTGCGCTGCTGGACCCGACTAGCTGCTATCTCTATGTGAGTTAAGGGGATTTTATTCAAAGAGACCAACGTGATCAACTTGGGATGACCTATTAGTTACTCTGCGTTCCACTGTGCCAAGTCATTTGTCTCCCTTACAGGCGACACCGACTGATTGTTCAATGTGGCAAACGCTTTGGTAACGTCCTTAGTAGACAACCCGCCTATCAGAGCTGTCGCATCTTCAGAAGCCAATTTAATGGACTTGTTTGTCAGCGCCATTTTATGTATCTGCCGGACACATCTGTTTGAACGCAAACATCGATGAGCAAGTACTTAAGTGCAGTTTACATTCTGTACTCTGAATAATCAGGTTTTAATGCTGTATTGTAGCGCTGTTCTCATGGTCGCTTTGCTGGCTCCAATGTTTGTTGTTTCTCTGTTATCAGGATTGTCTTCGCCGTGTAAACACCATCTTTCGCTCTTTGTACGTTAGCCACTATTGACACAGCTCCCTATGGACATGAACTGGTCGGTAATTTCCACGACTTTACGACTCTGCTAAGTAAACGTGTCAGTAACCATCTTGGAGGTTTTCTGTACTTCTGGGTTACAACGCGTGACCCAATCCATTTGGCAGAACGCCGCCATCAAAGTGGCCTGTGTACTGTCAACCACACCCTAGTATCGACGTAGTCAAGATCAGTCACTCCTTCACTATACACTAGGAGTTCTACGCCGGTATTCTGCAAGTGTCTTGGACGGTCCTCAATTACTTGTGAAGGCGATATCGAGTTCATTATATGGTTACTTAACTTGGTTTGGCTTACATTGATGCTTAACTGTCATACAAAAAGCGAAGGGACCTAAGTACTAAAAATAGCTACCTCTGTATTCAAACTTTCAAGATCAAAGCGCCTACATCTCGTTTGCCACCTACATTCAATTAAATGTGAAACCATAGATAAGTCAACTGAATCATGCGAATTTCGTGGTCAAGGAGAACGGCATCGGTGGCCAATGGTTTGTAGAATGCTACACCGGAACTGGATGTGGGATGAGCGTTTCGTCAGTACATTCCCATCTTGAACGAAGTACTTTCTCCTCCTCATTGGCCTGCAGTAGATCGGCAAAACAGAATAGACTTATTGACCCTTGTAACGATAGAAGTCGGATTAATTCCTCGCGAATTTTAGTAGGGCTCCTGACGCCTCTATTGAGCATGAGAACTGTTGCAAAACAATCACGACTCAGTCGTCCACACTAGTTGAAATGACTGAACCAAAGCCCCAAGTAGCGCCTCGCCATTTTCGTTGAGAGCAGTCGACGTAGACATTTGTGCTAGCATTCTGATGCTTTAGGCGGCCAGTATGCAACCGGGTGTCTCAGTTAACTGACTGGAGCACACTCAGTTACGTGACGGTAACACGACCGTAGTGCAGGGCTAGCAACACCACCCCTGAAAAGGAGCCGCTCGATGACTTAAACTTCTTAATGCATCATGGTTAGGTGAGCTTTTTCTCGTTAATAGTTTCACTGATAGAACTTCACTCCAGAACAGCTGTACGAGTGAGTAGAGTACCTCCTTGTACTCCTTACTACTACGGCGGTTTCCGTTTCTCTGTTGGCCAGGCTTTTACATCGGTGGTCGGGCAGTGTTTGAGTGTCTTATCTGCACCCTCCTCTTGCTAAATCATGTGGGCTGTCAGGACTTTTCTGTCCGGTATTTAACGTCTCAGAACTTTTGTCAGATCTTCTGTTTGATATGCCTACTAACTGTGTTGCCGGATTTGTCTGAATAACTCAGGTCTGGGGGTTTGAACTGTTAGGCCTGTGATCTAAGCTCGTCTGGCGCACATGCGTTTCCTCAGACAGGCCCAATGCTTTGAATAGTGGTCGATGATATCGACTACGCGTTAGCGTATGATCTGAATTTAGTCACCGTATTCAGGTAGGATCGATCGTCCTGAACGGAGCCACGCCAACTGTAGCCAACAGTTGCATAGTCCATCTGCTACTATTCTTGTCGTAGAGGAAGGAATTCGTCCACCAGTGGGCCAACATGCATCTTTCCCCTGGGCTGGAGCCCTTGAAACTCACTGAGTTGGTGATAGTGTTTTAGATGATGGTGACTAATTGAACCCAGTACCGTGAATGCTGTTATTGTTTGGTCCAGTTATCTGTGAAGTATGTGCACTTAATGACACGATACAGTGGAAGCCTTAAAAAAACTGTCCAGCTGATGATGCCTTACTTTCCTCATAGTCCGGTTGTTCGTTTGCATGATGCAAGTAACTTGATGCCGAATGTTTGAACATAGACGTAGCTATTGTTATTAGTTAGATCCCTTCCCTTTGTTTTTTCCTTCTTCTTTCAACTAAGATCCGCTCCTTTCTTCATTGTTGTATGGCAGCTAAGTATCAGTAAGAATCATTGATATATTCCTGTCTTTGTTGATGCTTCCTGGTTTGTTGCCAAAAAATGACAAGATGCCAAAAACTATTACTGTCGGAATTTAGCAGGCACCCGGCTCAGTATTGTAACAGCTAATTAGTGTTCAAGTGGCATGATGCTAGCTCGCATTTACAATCTAAGTAGCACTTAATATCACCTAATCGGTCAACCACACGTTCAAGTCTACGGATGTGACTATATGGTAGCTATATGCCGACCTCCAAACAAGAGGAATATGGATAGTATATAATAATAAGTGGTTTTCAGAAAGGATTATTTTAAATTCTTGATCACCATCCGAAATAACAACATGAGTTTGCTGTTGAGGTTGAGATGTCCCTGTATGCCACCCAACATTAAGTATAGTTTGACTTTTTCAAAAAGAACTCCCATCTGTAAGATACAATATACACAAGACATCTTGGTCAATATTAAATAAAAATAACTTCACTAGTAGAATTTCGCCAGTATGAATGCTGATCTAAAGACGAAAATCCAATGAGCTGGTTATTTGTCTGGTGAATCACAATTATCCTAAATTTTCAGGTGTACTAGTTGTTACCTAAATGTGATTCGATGCATTTTTCCGGCGAACTGACCTATGCTCACGGTGTTTATATCCTTACGTCAATAAAAGGATAAAATAACTACAACATCCATCAGGTTTAACGGTAAGTTAGATTAAAAAATGTGAAACAGACACTAATCAATATATGTAGTGGAAACGATAATAGAAGAACGCGCAAAAATTAAACAAGCACTTACTATAATACAAAGTTCCGGCCAGTTCTGTGCAAAATACCGCACAGTAACATCTGGATAGTGGGAGCAGAAATTACGATCCACAAATCGACGGATAATATCCAAATCAACTTCCGATTGATAAATTCGACAATATTGTCGTCTTTCGTAATCGTGACATACTAGTGCACCAGCTTGGGTCTCAGTGAATCGTGTATGGCGCTCGATATCAGGTTCAAATTCTGAATCTAGCGGATGGATGGTACGTTGGACAAACGAGTTGGTCATTTCGCCGCGCTTGTATTGTTCACCTAGACTTTGTGTCAGTGTTATCGATTAGCTCGAATCGATACCGATTAACCACGTCAAACCACGTGCATTCAGCATGTCGGTGAGCCAATTAGTGAAACCTATTGCTTCTGCAACCACCACAAGTTGGATTACAAACTCAAAATGGTTGCTTCAAAAGGTTGGATGACTTTATTATAGAGGTCTCATTAGTATGGTTAGTATAGCAGCCTATGTTGTTGAACTGCACAGATGCCAGTCTTCTTGCACCGACTGGTGAGAATCGTGTTCAAGATGTTCAGAATAATTGGGAATTAGCATATTGAATAAGACGTAGCCCGGATGAACTCTTGCGTTGTCAGTTGTTATTTGCAGATTTGGAATAAGTCGTTTTTGTTTAAACATTTCTATATCTGGTACGCTAATACCGTCTTGTCAGATGCTTACAATCACAAAAATAATTCTGTTTTAGGTAAGAACTACTGTATATCTCGTAAAATATTCTTGCCAGGAACTATCCACCAATCTGACGTAATTTTGTGACATCGAGGGTATTTGGATATTCAGAGAAAATATTAGTAATCAATGTGTCCAGATAGCATACTAAGAGGACAGCATCTCAACGAAAGATCAGAAACATACGAGCAACTGATGTGTCAGAGGTTAGCACATTTTCTATAGTGTCTGAAGAACACGAAATAATACGTACGTTTTTGAAGAATAACTAAGTAACCATTGTACAGTCAATGACAGTATAGCAAGCATACACTCATGATCCTCTAAAGTAGCCTGCTGGCAAGTAGCTAATTCTCCGACAGCAATCAACATCCTGTGTTATTCATAAGCCAAACTGTCTAGTTAGAGTAGCCTCCTTTCGCAATTTCCATGAACCCGCCTATATCGAATTCTGTCAAGATGAGGACTCTATACTGCGGCCACTTGTTAGAGCTTACAAAAATATTAAAAAATCAAAACAGTTCAGAAGTTGTATGATTCTTGTTTGAGTCTAATTACACTTCGAAAAACTAGAGCACATGGCAGCAGTTAGCGAAACCTTGGGTGTTTTACGTATAAAAAACAATTAACGGGATACTTAATCGTCAACTTTATTGTGTGTTGGAGGACAGAATCAATAGTTGCTGGTGCAACAAGATGGATACTATATTTTCGGTACAAAAGTGAAACCGATACCCGTTTTTCGTTTGTTTTCTGTAAATCAAACCACTTTGCTTATCATATACGCCCAACCACAATGACTGTTCTACACCTTTGTATTATTTGTGTCAATTCTGTGGAATCTAAAGGATATTTAAAGGTCACTCACAACTGTTTTAGCTGTCGCTTTGTTCAGCGTTCCGGGCCACCCTTTAATTGTATTCCGTATTGCGTCTGACGTTTGTTCAGGTTGTTTTCGAATGTGTGAAACCTGCGGCTCACAGTCTCAATGAAGCTTATTTGTGAATAAGTGAGTGGTGATCATCCTAGGGATGAATGCTTTCTATCCGGTAATTTAGACAAAGTCGACCGCACTGACTTAATGGGGTTGTGATGGAGACAACGCTGCTAAGGAGCCAACTCTCACAGGCCCAAACTGGACAGCTTCCGCATAATCAGCCCGTTGAAGTTTGGAAATTACAATGTGATTGGATTGAAGAGGTTTGTTGATTGGAGAGAGTTCAGTCAATCGATGTTCTCGCACAAGCTCCTATAAACTAAATTATGGACAAATCGTCGTCAACCAATCACAAACGACGATCAGCTGCTGTTGAATGCGTATCTGTTTCAAACAACCGAGTTGCTAAATGCAAGGTCGTGGAACAACACAGCAACGAACTAGCTAATCAAAACACGAGAACGCTCGTCGCTTAACAGCAACCGTTAATACTATTGTTCCTGTGTAAAAAGGTGCTGTTTTCCCAATACACCGAGATTGCATTATGCCGCCCAGAATTCCGTTCTGAGTTTTCTCGATTTGATAGCTCAACACGCGACAGACATCCTCTGCACTCAAACTGTCGACTAGCAGTACTGTTGTGACCACAAAAGACGCTTGACCTGAGAATTCTTTTATTGCGCAAACTCCTGTACAGGTCATGTCAAAAATTAAACCACAAACGCGCACACTCATTTGCACGGCAGACATGCATTCACGTACATCGGGTGATAGTACGTTGTCATTCGCTTTGATGGAACTTCTGCCATAACGCGTACACACTATTCCGATAGTCTCTTTTTCGTCCTCTTCCTGGCGTTCGGAGCTTGCCCTCTTGTTCCTGGATGTCGCCTGTGGGTAATATACAACTTGTGAGCAGTATACTACTCACAGCGAAACTGCCTGTCACACAACAGTACGACCTGTGTATTTTCCCATAATGATGAAAGAGAAATTTTTCCAACAGATCAGCCGACAGCAAACCCAAAACAGTCGTTATACCATTGGTAGGTTAGTAAAATGTCAGTCAGTCTCTCGTAATTTTTTTTAGGAAACTAAGACTGGGTGATGCGTAACTTCCAATTACATAGATTAAACTCAGTATTGTGCCATTCTCGACCTGTATATCAGAGGCAAATTGTACAAGATGTCTTGCAACTGCTTAACCCATAACTTTTCGGGTATCCGGTGGTGGTGTTCTACACGTTTTCTCCAGACTGTAAATGTGATTTGGCGTCAGTGCATATTTTGATAGAATTCTGGTGGTTTATGAGTTCAAGTGTACATGTCTGATCTGTTGAATATTGCTACACATCTTAATACTAATTAATCCGGTCGGTGTAATGTTGAAGCGTTTAAGAAGTTTTTGAAAATCCCGCAGTGAATCTTTTGTTGCATACCGCCTTATTTCCAAGAGTTTGGACTAGATACTCCTCCATTATTGGGATGACTGATTCACACTGACGGAGTCAGTAATCCGTCACTTGTCGATGGGTCCGTATACATGCAGCCATTTTATCTATTGTATTGCCGTTTACAGTAACACGAACTCGTCGATTTTTCCTTTAACACGATAAACGCTGAACCTTTTCCATTTTAATATTACCTGACATCGACTCTGTGTGTTTCGATGTCAGTTTCGAGTGACTTGAGTTCAGTTTAAGATGTCACGGAGTATTTATGGATTCACTGTCCATTTTCTGATGAAGAATAAGGCTGAACGACTGATGTGCGTGTGCGTACGCCAACCGACACAATGACCCTTTGGCTCTTACAAAATAGAGGGTCATCTATACAACAGATGCAACTAGCATCACCGTAGCTAGTTCACTGCACTCAGTTGCCTGACTGTTATGTGACACAAGCTAACACGACTCGTCTGAGTATGCATGGCTTAGGTCGCATACGGTAGGCACTGGGCCAGAAGGTATGTCCGTACGACACACGCAACACAGACACACACGACGATGTTGTTCAAATGCTAAATAATCCGGCAGACTAATATCTTGTTATTTGGTGTACTGGTAATTCCCCTGAATGAACTCAGGCTTTGTTCTTCATCCAAACGTGCAAAGCATGCATGCAGAAATGTATTGGTTACCATCGGAACCCTTAGCAAAATTAAATTTCGTGGGTCACTACAATAATATTCACTTAAAATGGTGTTAATTCTCAACGATGGAAGCAGTAACCAAAGGTATCGACTTATCGGCCGCTCACTTGTGATTCTGTTCCCAACACCTCGATGTTGTAAGCTCTACTTGCAACATGCAGAACCCCATACTACAAAGTTTTGCCCCATTGTTTGGCATCCCGTCTAGAACTTAGAAAGAGATATTGCAGAAAATGGGTGGGATTTTGTCCCGTTAATTTTCCCGCTGATTTACTCCACAGCAGTGTCATAAAAGTATGTCGACGAAGTAGACTGACAGGGACGACTGAGCTTTCTTTATGGTATAGTGTGGATCTGAAATAACCTAGATGGAAAAGACTTGATGGTAAATAAAAATGTCAAACAGATAGGTAAACGGTGTTCGCGTAATATCAACTAATTCAACCTACTGATCGTTATATCTGCAAAATTAACAGGACAGGGTCTGTAAAGTAACCAGCGCCTATGGAGAAGGCAAGAGGAGCAATGTGTAGTTCAAGGCCAGGCTAGTTTTGTCATGAGGTCGGAAGATGAATGTGCGCGTTACACTTGTATTAATCGACACAGTTCAATCACCCAAAGAAAAGGCGCACAGTGACTAGAATAAGATATACTTTCAAAGAACGTACGACGAGTACGTTACCAAAACATTACCGTAGATACAAATCATGGAAATCGTGTAAACATCTAAAATAGTTTTTTTTTTAAATAACAAACATATACAAGAAACACTAGGCTACTTATGGGTAAGCACCCGACAGATGCCAGCTGAAGGATACACGGAAACAAATAGATGAAACGTCTATCATATAACAGAAGTTGGGAACTGAAAAAAGAATCCGCTGAACGGTCTTTCGATGAGTTATTTCGAATAAGACTAGACGTTTTCAAAGGTTCCCAAAGTCTAACATTGCGGGAAATCCCTGAGAGTAGTGTCCAGAAAGGCACAGAACAACTGTCAAAATGTTGAGGCTAGCCGTCACCTTCTTAACGAAGAACATTTTGCAGTAATTTGGGAGATCACAAATGAAAAACGATGAATATCTGTTTTATTTACAAGAATACGTTATTATTACCACCATTATTATTATTGAAAACTCACATGTAACGGTCGTGATTGTAAGAGTCAAAAAGATATAGATCTATTAAAAAAGTGACGATATCTGACCAATGAAAACCGAAAACGATTATAATGCACATGCTAAGGAAATTTTGAGCGGGCTAAGGAAAAATCACCGGAAGCGTTCAACAAAACGAGGTGAAAAGGCGCCTATCTTCCAGTTGCAGTTGATTTACGGGGTGAGTTTTACGATAGTGGGTGACGTTTGGTCGTCGGAAGTAGGTTCGCCTAATGAGGAACTAACCGGGGGATTAGCTTCTGCTATTTCGTCCGTAATTTCAGCGGAATTAGGTTTGATGTGACTAAAGGAAAGTGTATTGCGCCGATCGTAATTAGCTATCACTGCCTGCCTTGAATTTCGTCACCAGACTCAAAATGGGCCATCATACGGCGCTTGTAATGGGTGCCGATGTTTATCTCACCGAATTCAAGTATATGCACAGCTCGAGAGTTTTTTTATGCACGAATGCACATTTGGTCTTTTCGTAGACAACCTTAGATACTCGCTGCTGCATGTGAAGTTTGCAAAGACGGGCGTAATTGTCAGTGTCTTCTGTCTTGGTGGGAGAAATTTACCACCTAGGCAAACGTAACGTAATGTCATAAACGCGTTCAGTGGAGGTGTACCTCAATTAAAGCTTCACACATTGTTTCAGTGGTAATATTTATAACAGGAATCGACCCTGGCCTTCTCATGAACTAATGGCGATAGACTTCAGACCTTTAACAAGAGAATATCCAGAGACAGATTTCTTTATTCATACAGGGTAAAAGCAGTTGTTCCGAAATCAGTCTTACAGTACTTCGCATCCCGGGATGAGGCAGACTATGCAGTAAATCAAATATTATGGATCACATAGCCTAGGGTATCACCGGTAGTCGTGATGGTCGTGAAGTATCGTAAATTATGGTTCCATCCGAAGTGGTCAATGGCAGGTACTGCAATTTTCCGGACCTGGACGAGAAGGAAGGTTGTATTTCTGAATTTGTGCACCATAGTTTGAACATCTACTTCAAGCCTATCTACAGAGAGTTTACAGTTAAGTTGGTGTTGGACAATGCATCCGCAGCGGTACTATCCACTCCAGATATATGCTTGATGTCTATTGGGAACTGAGAAACATAATCTAAGTCCCTCATTATGACTTCGTATTATAAGATGCATTTCGGACGAAAATGAGTGATTTGTGGTTCCTGAAAATAGTGAAACCACGATGTTGTAAACGCGCCAAGGCCGCCTGTGCGCCCCACGCTCGAGTTAAGACGTTATGGTGATTCGAGACGTACGTTCAACAGACTGTTACTGAGAGAGAATGTGAATTTCCAGAACGATAGGCTTTATTCAACTTGTAAACAAGTCACATAGCTGCAATGTAAAATAGAGAACGTGATGAATAAGTGTAATACTCGGAATTAGGGACTTCGAATAGCCCTAGAAATCGTACCTGAATCAAAACCTCTTCCGCCTGTAATAAGCAGAAGACCTCGTAGTGGTTGCAGCAAGCAGTTCATATTCGTGAGACAAAAAGCCGAAGTGCTGGATGTACGACGGTATTCAAGGAATCGTAGTCACTCATTGGCTGATCATATGGACACATACAAAGTCACGAACTGAACGTTAATTGGCGCAATACGGAACAAAGAAATAAGCGAGTAACAGAAGGCGTAACATTGAGACGGGTTGTCCAATCCTGATACAGTATCTTAAACGCGACGTTTGGATTGGTCTCTTGTTAGAACTTCTATTGTGTCAGGGTTTGGATAAGCGGTGAATCGAGTAGATTTTCATCACAATAATGTAGACAAAGGAAAAGGTACAAGTGGATAACAGATTCAAGCTGCGTTCTGATTGGTCGCGCCTTCAACGAGCAACGACTCATTCGTCCACGCACATAAGATTGACGCTACTGCTTCTAAATGTCAGGACATAATATGTACTACTGAGTCACGAGTTCTGTCTAACGTTGTTACAGCCCGTAAGGCTTACTGTTGATTGCACCCGACTAGGAACAAAACACTGGCGTTGCGTGAAACGAACCTGTCTGATGCCTTTATTCGGCAACCTCCAGAATCCTACTAACGTAATGCTGTCATACAGCCAATTGAAAGTGACTGGACACAGTGGAATACTGCATTTGCAAAGTAGTTGGGTTTGATACCGATTGATACTACTTTCAGTGAGAGCCTGAAGTTAAAGCTGCTTCGTCATTTGCTGGGCAATGCAGGACATCGTCACTTCGACGCACTTGACTTGCAGACATAACTTTCGTTAAGCGATGCTCTCGTTATACTTGACCAGGAATGGTGGTGCAGAACGAACGTGAACACAGAAAGATTCGAGTTTCGCCAGCTGAAACAAGACGATTTAGAAACGTTGGGGCAGTTTACAGCCCGTCAAGTAACAAAAGCGAGCCAACATACCCCTGGTGACGACCCGTCGTCGTTATTGACAGAACACATCTGCACAATTTATAATTCTACTTTCACTGGGAAGCAACAGCACGGGTTTTCAGAGCCCAAACCCTCTTCACCGGATATTCGATTGGTGCCAATTGTGCACACCGGTGTACGACAACCATTGAGAGAGAATTCAATTCCGCTCTTCCGATAACACAGCCGCGCCCGATTCCTCTGGATAAACAGGAATCAACTACTGCTATAATAGAGGAAGTGTTTTCGAATGAATTGGTCGAACAAATCGACGGTTCCAAATGAGTTCACCCCATAATCACGGTGCTACAATAGGGCGATACAATACGAATATGCAATTACTGGGAGGTGGTAAATGGACAGATTTTGTTGGTTAAATTCATACTCCCAACGTCCGATGAGCTACTGGTCAGGATGGCTGACGCTCAGTTTTTCTTAAAATCAGATTTAAAGAAGGCATTTTTCTACATGCTGTTAACGCCAGTACCTTACAGCCGATGGACCTTTCAAACGTTGGAAACGTCGTCGTGCCCACCAACCTACAGAAAACTAGCATAAGCAGTGCAGCCCGGGACATTCGTCCGTTTGAATGAGGGGCGAGCGAGCAAAGATCAACCGGCAAAGTCGAGACCGATTGCAATAGCTCGGACCTGTGGACCGCGAACGTTCGTGCTTACAACCGACCACAAGATCAACGCCAGACAGCTCTGCACATCACTGATGCAAATAAACGTACATAAACCACCACGTCCACGCTGCGTGAACCCTGACACATCAACACAATGTCGACCAGCCCGTCAAAAGACACAGACCACACGCTACGGTTTTGGCCGAATTTTGAGCTGAGACGGGGGTGGTGTTGTATACGCTTCAAGGCCGCCTGTGTGTCCCACGCTCATCTTAGACCTTAAGCTACGTTCTGAATGGTCGCGCCTTCAGCAGGCAACACCTCATTTGTCCACGCACATAAGAATGACGTTACCGCTTGTAACTGGGACAAAACAGTTTGTACTTCTGTTGAGTCACGTTTTCCATCTACCGCTGTTACAGCCTGTAAGGCTTACAGATGATAGCACACGTATACCTATACAACACAGTCTTCGAGCGCATGTTTTACCGCGAGATATACATCTGACAGCTCATGGCCGAAAGTGCTGTACGTCTGAGCGACGTCCGAAAGTTGACGGAAAATAAACAAGTGGTTGTCAAAACTAGTCGAGTGTTGTAAGACTGCATCTGCTGCTATGTTGGAAGCATCCACAACAACGCTTAGTGAGGCTCTCCGACCCGGCTTGCTTCATCGGATTGGAGACACTTCTAACACATTCAGCTAATTCGATAGCTTCTTGGCTCCCACGAATTAAATCAGTTAGAGGGCTCTTGATTTATGCACATCGACAAATGAACTTACTATATTGGTTGACAAGGTCGTGGATACGTGGAAGATCAGTTGGAGGCCGACGTTCGGTAAATCTCTAATGGCTTAAACCTAGTCGTCCATTGGATGAATCCCATCATGACCCAGAAAAATAACTGCAGGTCGGTCGAATTTGCAATTTTCAGCAACCACCACTCCACCGTTGGTTTGTGAGCATCCGAATGAAGCACATGATCGTCTTCGTTTGCACTAGCAACAAAAACATCACCAATGTAGAAAAGGATAAAGTGCAGTCGACGGAGAACATTGCCTTTACACCGCTTAATGCTCTGAGACGGGTAGGGAAACGTCGACGGCAACAGAACGCCAACTAGTCGGATTAGAGGGGTTTAGGTCAATGGTTGTTCTCATGTCTTAAGTCCATACTTTGATGTAGTTTGGTGCTATCAGTATTAAAGACTACGGTTTAAGTTACGCTTCTGTAGTGAACGGTGGGACTAGGCCGACGTCTGCCTAGGTGCTGACTAGGTAATAAGTGAAAGAAAGTGAATAAAAGACCGTCGTTAGAAACCTACACAACGGGGGCTGTCATGGGTACCCGCCATTTGCACGACTCGACACTTTTAGTGGTTTTTATGTCCAACTTTTGATGATACCAACAGTACAACTTTATTCTGCCGATGGATCCCCTTTTGCCATTGGAAAGTTGTTTGAGTACACCCCGAAAAAGTTGAAGTGGCTTACGACATAAAAGGGACACTGAGCTCCAGGTTTTCTGGCTTCAGCATAATGTATGCCAAGACATTCGCGTGATCTTCCTTGGAGGAAGTAATGGAGGTTTAAAAAATGCACAATACTGCATGATGCAATCTGCCACTTGTTTAATTTTCCCCAGGTCCGAATGTTGAGGTGGTGTCGAGGGAAACAATATGTCTTGTGGAAGCCTTTGGAACCGATGCTTGCGAATCATCTACAGGAATATTTCCGATAAGTTAACGAAGATGCTTGGAAGGATTTTGCTTCCCTAACGGCAACTCCTGCAGCAGGCATTTGGATTTATCTTTCTTTGAAGACCCTGCGGGGCTCACACTGGTGAGCTACAGTATGCCATAAATCATGCTCAGAGGACGAATAAAAAACAACCAGAAAGACTTCCACCACAATTTGCGGTAGAGCTGGTGAAATTTAGCGGCCTGTTATTTAATAATACGAAGTTGAAATTGAATTCAACCATGTGAGACACTGGGGTTCCTCTGGGCCGAATGGTCGAAAACACTTTAGCCAGATGAGGATTTCATGTTTCATTTGGTCAAAATAGCAGTATTGGTCTTGGTCCGTGGTGAACAATTCTCGGAATTTGTGTGTCACTTCATTTAGCAGTAGGTTGTCACAGGTTAGAATCGACCCAGGTACGTTCAGTTCAATTTGTCCTAGTTGGAGCTTGCAATTTCTCGATAGTGGAAGCACATCAAACGTATTTGCGAGCTTACTATGTTTCAGATCAATCGTGGCTTCAGCATGATCAAGACAATCGGTTCCAACTACAGTCTGACTTGCGTCGGGGGAAACGACGAAAGGTTGTTTAACTACGTGACCATCGATTCGCACATCATATTCTTTGTGAGTAAACCCACTGACTATTCGAATGATCACCGCACACAGCGCAATGATCTTTCCTGATCTTGGCCCAATCAAAGAAATCGCCGCTCCAACGTCAGACAAATAACATTCCCAACTGCCACTGATTTCTATCCTAGCCTGAACTACCGTCATATCACTCACCATCATTATCCGGTTTCTCTTCTTAAACAAAAAACAGTCACCAAAACGTTTATTTGAGTATGGGTTTTTCTTGCCAAGTGGGAAAAATATTCCCGTGTCCATGCGTTCTGCATCTCAAGCATACGTCGCTATGATTTTCCGCCTTTCTCACCCTCAAAGCCGCCACTTCTTGAGTCAGCCTTCCCATTGCACCCCGAAGGTTGTTCAGTTCACTCGGTTCGTCTGCTTTCAACTCGCTGACTACCAGGGAGGTTATCGCCAGCAATTAATGAACCACTACGTCGACTGATTCCTTCAAAATCATCGGACGTAGGATAAGAGAATTTTTGAACTGTTGCCGAACTGCTCGTGACATTTCCCCCAAACCTGATTAATCAGCACTCATCGTTCCGAATCCTGGTCCAACTGTGGCAGGGCTTTTGACAGGGCCGACTGCTATGATACGCCGTAAACGGGAGCGTCGCCTCCGGGACCAAGCCAGGAGCTAATGAGCCCCCACATTGCCTCCTGGCAATCGACAGGGCTTCCAAACTCAGTGGTCACCGCCTTCCTCACAGCGACCCACCCCAGCTTCGCAGGACTCCTGCGCACCACCCCTAACTCTGCTTTTGCCTTGCCCTTGAAGAGCATCCACATGGTCGCCAGCTTCGCTCGGTCGGTGTTGACTCCGACCACCTTGGCCACATCCATGAACTCTCCCAGGAATCTCCGAACGTCCCCAACCTAGAGCAGCTGCAGTCACAGGATCTTCGTCGCTAATCCTGGTCACGTCACCAGTTGTTGTGAACCCAGAACGCGGAGGGCACCGATTTTTATTTCGGGAAATCAACACGCTGGCTGTGTACTTTGACACCACATCCAACACAAACATTCATTTGCACGTAACACAAATGTCGAGACGCCACCGTTGTCATTGTCCAGTTCACGCATAAAAAACACCATTAATTGTCACAGTATACTCCCATGTGTCTTCTCGTATTTTCCCCCGGTTACTTCGGTATCCAAATACATGCCTCCGCCTGACTACTGAACAGTAGTACATTAGTGATCGTTCATTTTCACTACACATCAAATTGTGGTAGACTGTCAGGCAGGAGGTGCGAGCATTCCAACTCTCGGCGGAATGCCTCAACGCAGAGGGGAGGTGCGTTCAGAAACCCACAGCGAGTGAATGGAGGACGGCGTGGGCGACCGGATGAGTCATCGCTTGACCGGATCGGACCAACGGGTGAGACATGACACGCAAAATAGGATGGATGACCAAATCGGAGGCGTGATTATTCCAACACTCTCAGGAATATCTCGACACGGCTGTGGAGTACGGTCAAAGCCCATGGTGGATAGACGAAGAACAACACGAGCGACTGGACGAGCCATTGCTCAACGGACGAGGAATAGCAGGCGGAAAATCCCCTGATAGAAGGCGCCGATCACATATATAAACCAGGCAGAAGTGCACACGACGTGTGAGCGGAAACCGGGTGGTGTTGTGGACTGGAATTGTGATTCAAAATCGCGAGCGCGCGTGTGGCATGATAACTAACGTGCTGGACAATAAAGATTGCGCCTTATTGGACGCCTTTTCGCTACATAATGAACGCAATCACTTGTTTCGGGTGCGATGAATAATAAGATGACAAGATCGGTAAAATAAAAGCAGCCGCACGCACGTATGCACCAGTATAACCAAATCTTCATACTTGTGTAACGTGAGATCGAAACCAGCAAGCGCGCACGGGTTGAATTTGAATTGTGCAATGGGGCGTGCCGCTGTGTTGTCGGCACCGTTTTAGTTTTCGTTCCTGTAAGTTGTGTTTATCACTTACTGGGCCTTTGGTTCATGCTTATTCTTGCTGTTTCCTTTCACAGGACTGTTGCTGGAACCCCTACTTCGGAAGAACGCTGTCCTCCGGTGTCTCCACGTTGTCCCAAAGTTAGTCCGCGAGTGTGACGGACAGTCAAAGTAAAACAGCCGGCTCGCATGTTACACTAGAAGGCACTACATTCAAACTATCACTGCACAAATATAAGTCACGAGTTCATTTTCGAGACAGCCTGGTAACATAGACTGTCTGACTGCGGAATTTGTTCAGTCAATATGTGAATATAAACAGCCGCTGCGTCAATATAGCAGACAGTACAATAAGGGACAAGTGAAAAAGACCAACATGTGAGCAAAGTGACTGACAGGAATTGTGTGAAATCAGACAGTCGTAGTAAATCACTTACAAGTTAGTTTGTCAGCGCAGAAAGAAGACATATGTTGCGATATGTTAACATTTCGTTTACTCTCATCAGTCGCAAACGTAAAACATGCCATTTATATATGACAGACAGTTAGAGATAGATAGGGTATGGACACGCATACAATCACACCACGTATTGTGTCATCACCACCACGGCAACCCTGTGGGTTGCCTCACCCACTTTTGTGCACATAGCGCCGGCTGTTGACCTCTTATCAGCATGGCTTCGCTAAAGGCCAGTAGTTTCGGGTTCTGATGACGTAACTATATTTTGAAAGAGTTAAGTGGGATGTTAAGTGGTTTGTAAATGCAATGACCACTCCGGATGGCACTTTGACCTAGCATCGGATTTTGTTATAACGAGCATCAGAATAAAGCAAACTGCTTAAGTGGCAAAGCTGAAGAACTGGAGATATTGTCCGCCCCATGTTGCTTTTCGATGGATCGATCGCTGTAATTTTCCACCCCCACACCTAGTGATGAGTACACCTAAGAATGCTAAACTGTCGTTTGATTTCTTTTCGTGAGACAATGATAGGTTCGGATGAATAGAATTAATAAGAATGAAAAATAAATCAAAATGATCAGTATCCGTAAAAATCAAAATATCATCAACATACCGCTTGTACAATAAGGTTTTGGCAATATTATCAGAGGCTTGCCGTTCAATCATTCCCAAGAAGATATCCGCTAATGTTGGGCCTAACGGACTATCCATAGCCACTCTGTCTACTTGTCTATACGAAAGCTCTTCAAAATTGAACCTGATATTTTCTGTACAGCTTTGCCCCGATAGCATACAAGCAGGAATTGATCAAAACTCTATTTCATAGGGCCAGTCGTATTTGCACTCCTGATAAGCTGCAGAGTGAACAAGAAATGCTGAGGAAAACGCTGCTGGCAAACGGATATCCTGAAAAGTTCATAGATATTCATAGCAAGGCGTCCAAATGCAATGGATCAGTGCAAACAGCTCAAAAGAAAGATATATTTCTATTTTTGTAATTCAAAGGCGATCATCTGGCGAACGACATTAAGCACAAACTGAAGTGTACCTTATCACGTACGTATGTGGCTGCCCAATTACGCTTGGTTCAAACCACCAAAGGACTCGCTCTACACAATCGCGAACGCAGTCTGTCTGACCAGTCTGTCTCTCATGTTGTCTATCAGTTCACTTGCCGTTGCGGTGACGTTTACATAGGCAGAACAGACCGACGGTTATCTCAGCGTGTGGCCGAACACGTCCCAAACTAGTTAAAACAACGCATGTCACAACAACCGGAAACCGGTGAATCTGTTACTCGAAGCCCCGCATCATCGACTGCCAAACACCTCAGGATAACAGGTCACCAGGTGATTCCACTAAACTCTTTCAAAATATTGTTATGTCATCAGAACCCGAAACTACTGGCCTTTAGCGAAGCCATGCTGATTAGAGCTCGCCAGCCGGCGCTATGTGCGCAAAAGTGGGTAAAGCAACCTATAGGGTTGCCGTGGTGGTGATGACATAATACGTGGTGTGATTGTATGCGTGTCCACACCCTGTCTATCTCTAATTGTCTGTCATATATAAATTGCATGTTTTACGTTTGCGACTGATGAGAGTAAACGAAATGTTAACATATCGCAACATATGTCTCCTTTCTGCGCTGATGAAGTTATTGAAGAGAACCCAGTGTTTCAAGTTAGTTTGTGCCTCTTCAATGGAAACATTGTGAATTTTTTGCAAACAGCTGTACATCATGTCTAGTTTATGTTTAGCATGAATTAATGGGAATGTTTGTTGGCACGAGTCGTACGGTCCTGAAACGATCATTTCTTCACACTTAATCTGCTGGACACAAATTCAAGCATGTAAACTGTTTGCAATTATGCCTTTGTTAGTCTTGGTAGAATGGGGAAAGGTTGAACATGTTTGCAGAAAGCTCACTTCGTAGTTATCTGGGCTCCGTTGGTGAGGTAAACGTTCAGCAGTGATTGAGAAAGTGTAACATTATCTTCCCAGTTTTCCGTCTATACAAACTCGTTTGGATACTGTTGGGTCCAATCGAATGCAATTGAGCCAAGCAGTTGGCCAATCAGATTGCTCTGACCTTCAAGTGATCGATGATACGTGCGGGCAGCGACTGCCCGTGCCGTGTGGACTGACAGTTTTCCGTAACGTATCCTGAATCGGTTGCTCTAATGAAGCTTACTTACTACTGGTATTTTCCGTCGTTCTTGAATACAACAGATACCTAGTGAAATTATCTGAAGCCAGTACTCGTAATCCCTCACATTACCATTTAGGTTCAATTGTTTAACCGAGCCTGCTTCCTGTTAATTTTCGCCCATTTTTGGGGGCGCTGCACAATAACACTGGTCGTTCTTTAATGGTTTATTTGTACGCCCGACTGATTGCCACTTAAAGTAGAAAAAAGTGGTTACCGTATATGTTTTTCTCAGCAGTGCGCAAAAACCAATTTCACTGGGTGTTGTCTAAACGTTTGCGAGAGTTCTAAGTTCAGCCCATTTTTATGAACCCTTTGAGTGACTTGTTTTGGTTCACCTTTACATGCAACTTAGTGATAAACCCAAGTTCATTTGAACAGGTTCAACTATGCCCATACACTAAAAAGTTACCTGTGTTGTGAGCCAAGAACACGGATGACGCTAAGGTTGTTTATTTAGGAAACTAACACGGGTTAGTTGTTCAAACAGGACAAGAAACAAACCACGCATTTGCATATGACAATCGTCCCAGAAGGTCCAGGCTGTCACAGACGCTAATGCTCAGTTTCTTTGCGTAGCTAGAACTATTCCATGGCATAGTTCACTGTCGTGTTGATGAGATGTTTCTTCCCGTGTTTTTCCTGCGGCTACTTTGTGACACCGCTACTGAATAGTGGTGGTGTGAGCAGCATGGGGCGATCGCTTGTCCTCACCACACCTGGTCTGTTTATTCAGTTATGTTTGGTCTCCCTGTGTACGTAAAAGGTGGATCAGCCGCCGAATCATTCACCGCTTGCCCACAAACACTCTCTCTCCACCCGCTGCCGTCTGCTGTCATTTGTCTCTTCTTGTTCCATCTAATGAGTTGCCGTCTGTCTGATTCACAGTTTCCCATTTGTTAATATCATGGTCAGTGTCTTCTCAAACTGTACTCTATATCTTTACAGGTTCATCGACCTTGTCAAGGTCTTTATCCTAATTCACCTCAGGCTAACTACTTACGTCCAGTTATCCACAACGGTGTACACCTTCCCAAAATGGTTGGTATATATTTTTTTGTCCGATACCTAAACTAAACAGTATTTAGATACAAGCTGTTTAAAAAATCGTGAGGCAATATGTTTGCTATTGAAAAGTCTGGTTATTCTTTGCTTTTACTTCCTCATCGTGCGATTCACAAACGCAGATGTCCTCTAAGCCAGCTCACCATGTATAGCGTAGCCTTGTAAAGATGCACCTGCTTGTAAGATAACTCGTTGTACACATGAGAGCACAGTGCTCCCATCATCCTAATGCTATCTAGGATCTTGAAGCAGACCGAGTTTCTGCACCTTTCCTGCAATCGCTCTTGACCTTTGTGCTGATCTGCAGACTTAGTTGAAACTGAACTAACTCCTTTATTTACAGACCAAGAGGAAATCGTAGCTCAAGGGAACGTAACTGATAGATTGACAAGTTTGCCTCAGTATTCAGTTGAAGGGGAAGTCAGCTCATCAAGTAGACATAAAGTAACATCTCGCACACGACCGCACTTTCAGACACCTAGGCTCTCTTTGTTTTGTAGGGTCAGGGAATTTTTAGCTACGAGGCGCAGCAGGTAAACAAAACCAGTTTGACTGGACCCAGTTGTTGAGATTACGGTGGGACCGGGTGTTGTGATCCAAGAACGCGGATGACACAAGGGTTGTTTATTCGACAAAACAACACATGGGTTAAGCGTTTAAACAAGACCACAAATAAAACCACTCATTTGCACGCGGTATTCGGCCTCAGACCGTCTCGGTTGCCGCAGACGTAAATGCTCAGTTCCTTTAAGTAGCAGGGCGATGCTGCACTCTGATGTTCTTTCCTGCATTTTACCTGCGACTTGTACGATGTCAAAATATATGCTCTGGTCCTACTACTCAATAGAAGTGGTATGAGTAGTATATTACGATCGCTCATCTTCACTGCACGGGCATCAGTCTGCGGTGAGTGCTTGACGCGTGAGTGTGTCCGTACGGTATAGAACACACACGTGCAGCACCCCTGGCAAGCCCGTCGTATGTCTGGGAGTACTTGTGCGATCCACTCAGGTTGGTGTAGGCGTTGGTTGTCTGCTGTAGTTCGAACGCCCAGCTAATGTCGTGCAAGACCTTTCCAAGGTGGTCGAATGGAACTATAGGATTTACAGACGGATTACCGCATTGGCAACTGAAAGCAAGGATGAAACCCTCAGGCCAATCTATCGGTCGCGGTCTCCAAGCCTGGGCAAAATAAGTGGCAGATTATTACAGTTACACTCTCTCTTTTGGTGATCTAGGTTTGTCTCAGGCAAGACAAACCGCCTTATGTGAGCGGCGTGGGGATCTACTGGATAATGGGGTTAATGGGGGCAAACTAGTTGCAGTCAACCACATCCCAGTCCTATGGACGATCTAGACAATGATGAACAGCTGGAGTGGATGACTTAGTGTGAAAATGTGTCGACCAGCAGCTTATAATGAACCGGCCAAACATTTTACAGTAAAGGTCGAGTATTGGATTTACATCGTCTGTTCATATCGTATCACTAACAGTTTCTGAGAGATATCTGCCCAAGAATCGAACCAACTACCACTTCTAATCAGTTTCAGCTTCCTTTGCATATTCCTGTCTGTTCTGTAAAAGTTCTTGTGAACCACGATTAACACCTCATATCTGTACTGGTTGCCATCGTCCTAAATGACACGAAGATGTTGACCACTGTCCGTCGGGTTCGTTTCTCAGGCAGGGAATCTCACGACTCACCGATTCGGTGGCTGGAAACTTTATGTAAGATTACGGCTAATCGTTGTTCGTCCGAGTTGTCTGTGTAGTGAGTGTATTCAGTGACGCCGGGCAGTGGAAGCCGCTAGGAAGCTGTCTTGTTGATGACACCTTACTTTCACTAACAGCTCAGTTGTTTGTTTGCAAGGTGTAGGCACCTTGATGTTGAATGTTTGAGTATACACGAAGCTATTTATGGTATTTAGGTCCCTCCCCCTTGTTTTTCCTTTCCTCTCTCTGTACAGGGTTTGCTTTGCTTCCTCGTTTTGTGACAGCTAAGCATCAGTGAGAACTACTGATGTACTCTGGTGATGATGTGACATTAAAATCTGCCATAGGAAGGCATAATTCTTTTCTCTATCTCTTGTGCAAACACATGAGCTGAAGCCCATATCGTATTCAACCCAAAAGGGTGTAAATCCACTTACTCAACGTGAGCAAAGAAGTATATCGTTGTTTACCTCTCGTTACCGACCGCTCACGTGGTCAGTGGTGAATGTCCATTGCTCATCAGACCATCATCTCTCATTTGATCCCACAGGTAACCTTCATTCGTTTATTCCCGTGGACCAACGTGGTATTGGTAAACGAGAAGGGAAAATAGTCTACTTCGGGGAAAATATACAGACTACGTTGTTAATCTTTTTTGTTAAACCCGGACAATAATATGCCCCTCCCTGAGGGGTGAATTTTCAGCTTTTTTACTTACCTATACCATGAGAAACTGGAGAACAATTAATCCAGTGTGCTGGAGTCACAGACTGTTGGGGAGTCCATTTTTTCTGTTCAAAACCGTCTCCTTCCTCGATAAAATGATTTTGTCCAATCAAAATGGGCAGAAATGTCGTGAACAGTCGAGAAATAATTTTCGCTATTTTTTCGCATGTTCGGCCTTTATTCCGCTATGCTCATTAGCGACTTAGTGATCTTAACCATTATTTTTGATAACCGTCCTCCAATTTTGTGATTCGAGAATGTTTGTAGGTCACTATGCAGCATATAAATACCTTGTAATTCCCTCCTTGTCGCACATACTGTTGGAGTGTAACAAGCAGCCTTTTACACCCGTCTTCTCGTTTAGTTTGGGTGCAGTTAACGGGAACAGTCGCGTTATTTTCACGAACAAGATTTTCCTGTTAACTATTATAAGCAGGAGAATCCAATTTCTATCAAGCGCACTACTATACCGTGGACGAGGGTTTTGTAACACAAACCAATAGTAACAATGTGGGACCAAGTAAAGAAGTTAACTAATGGTCACAAGTCGCATCAACTGACATTTTGTCAGTTGATTCAGTTTTGGTTTAGGCATTTTGTGACCGTCAAGCCTATACTCAATAGTTTGAACCGAAATGGGCTGTTTTCTTCTAGGTGCAGCAAAACCGATTTGGTCCACTTTTGGTGTACAGATTAGAAAAGACATGGAGACTAAATGTAGAGTCAATTTGGAAATGATAGCTTCATCAATATTTGGCATTCATTATTGCTCACGTAACCAAGCTGTACAGAAATGCATACAGTAACGGTTTTAGTCAAGCTGAATAAGTAACTTGGTAATATGCTGGACTGGCAATGACAGAGGCTTAAGGTCATGAGTTTTGCACGGGAGGAGCATCGAATAATTATATTTTCTTTTGAAGAAGTTTAATGTCAATTGAGACAGTAACAACCTGTACACGTGGCAGACTCGAAGCGAGGTTAACAAAACCTATTCACGGAACAGATCAATGAGGGGACATTTCGAGAAAAGCTGATGGGCTACCGTACAGAAAACTTTGCTGAAAGAAAGTGGATTGAAGTTGTGCATCTAGTGGTTAGCTCCCATTGTGGTTTGTGTTGTCTGGCTGACCATAATTCGCCGGTCGACACTCTTTCATATTTAGTCAGCAACTTCCGGTACCTGGTACCGCAACTCAACTAACTGGGTCTAAGCTGTCGTCAGTCGTAATTTTCTGGTAGTGCAACAGCCAACAGATCTCTACGCCGCCCAAACAAAGTGGTTCGTCTCGCTGGATTCATACTAAGTCATCTAAGCCAGAGGTTCCTCACTTACCGTGGACACTACTGTCTAAGCTCGAAGATCACGGTTGATCCATTTTTCATAATGTTTTCATCCTGCCTCCAATTGTCACGTAGGTCTTTGAGGCTGTTACTAGGATGGTTACTATTCAAACACCTGAGATGCGGCTTGTGCGATTTATTCGGGTTTTGGACAATTGAAACCGAATCTGGCATCCGCCTACTCACATACATGCAGATTTGCAACAGATACCCTTATGCGTAGAAAACTACATAAATTTCATGACAAAAGCTTGATTGGCTCTTTCGCTACTGAAGTTGCAATAGGTAACCCTAATGTTTGGTATGGTTTTGCTGGCTTTGGCCAAACTAGTTCAGCCAGAGCCAGTAAAACCATATGTAGTTCAAATGCATTTCACTGATCGATCAACAGTCCCGGCGCTACCAATCGGTGTGTTAACAGAACTGGTTCAGTGTCAATACATCCTATAGTTACCGACTCGGTTATTAGAGCTGTATTTTCTGTTCTGCTTAAGTTTCATCATCTCCTATCTTAATCGTTGTGTTCTACTTGTGATCCTCGCGACTTATTTATAAGTCTTGCGTAACAGTTGTAATTCTTTGTTCATTAATTGGAGCCCACACCGATGAGTTCAAGTGTAGCCTGCCATTGTGCACTATCCAGTCCATAATTCGCCGACCACTCGAGTAAAATGTCAAGCAAAAAGAACACCAGTGAAAATTATGTCAAAAATGATCACGTCCACACATCAATACATTGGGAATCGCATCCACAAAACTGAAAAAGTGTCGATCGTAAGCAGCAAAGTTGAAAAATAAGACCTACTAAAATACAACTCTACAGAATGGTTACAATGTGTTCCGATGATACTGTTAGATACGGTGGCCAATAGAATCATGAATAGTCAGGGTGGGGTGCTTTCCAGACACAGTCTTGGTAACTCGTTAATGCATGATTAAGTGGGGATGTGACAGTTGTGATCATTTGTGAATGATGATCAACTTACATCAACCAAAACACCTACTACTTATCAATTACAATCGAGTGTTTAAATTATCCTGCAGAATTCACTTGCGTGAATTTACCGAACACCTCTTCGATCGGCTGGAAACAGGTCCACGAAGTGGACCGTGCTTGTTGTTGCACAAACCAATTGCTAACTATGAAGAGGGCATTCATTCCAAGTTGCTCTACGTAAACTTTCACCAACCATCTGATTAAGGAATTACTTAACGTCTCCCAGGTTACGCTGGAATGATACAACTACAGCAAAGCACAAACAGATGAAATGCAAGGGAAATTATTGAACCTCCTCTTGATCGGTAACGCTATATTGTGTACGTGGTCTAGTCTGTGCATAAACAGAATAATTCAGATCCAGTCTGACGTACGAAGTTTTGTTTGAAATCTGCCCGAGTTCGATGGATAGAATTGGTCTTCATTTTCCCCGCTGAGTAGCCACGTCTGTTGAACACATGGCCTATTGATATTATGTTGCTACCCACATCTACCTGGTTTAAGGACACAGTTTCTTTAGGCTGTCTGAGAGACAACTATGCACTCTGATGAACATTCTCACCTAACATCTAGAAGTACTGATCCCAAAAATTCGTCCATGAAAGTTCTTGACTTAACGCTGCTTCGCGGTGAGCATACATGATAGATCAAACGTTCTGATTTTGCTATTCAGATATATGATCAGCTTCTTTTCATGAGCACTTCGAACAGTGCACCCCATATCCTCCTGCCTACTGTTCTGTAGTGGTCTCCGCGCTCGCCAAAATCTTTTTCGTCCCTTCTAATATGTACTGAAATGTGAACGAAGAATTACAGATAATTAGCAGCTGAAGGTAGACCCAACAAGTTCGAACAAAATGACCAACGAACGGGATCGACGCGCTATATCAGCCCGTTCCACTGTCTTGATCTTGAATACCATTGTTGTGAGCCAAGAACGCGGATAGCACAAGGATTGTTTATTCAAGGAAGCAACACGGGTTAAGCGTTTAAACACGACCACAAACAAAACCACTCATTTGCCTACGGTACTCAGCCCAGACTGTCTCGGTTGTCACAAACGTCAATGCTTAATTCCCTCACGTAGCAAAGACCATTTTGGGCGATGCTGCACTCCGACGTTTCTTCCTGCTTTTTTCCTGCGGTTACTTCGACGTCAAAACATATGCTCTGGCCCTACTACTGAATAGCAGCCATGTGAGTAGTATACTACGATCGCTCGTACTCCGAAGAAATTTCCGAAGCTCGTCTAGCAGCTGGTTGAACGTTGTGTCGTCCAGTTGTCTTCTGGCCATCATTCCGAGCTCTGTGAATGCGGCCACACCGGATGAACGGACATATGTTTTCCTCCGCGCCTCGTAGTTCACCGCGGGAACTTCCGAAATTCCATTGAACTGCCTGGTCCAACGGGGGATTACAGGGAAGTCCTCAAGTTGACCGCCGAAAGACTGGTATACATGCAAGGAGTGCATGCATGGCAGTGGATACTCTACTGCAAATGGACAATCGCTATTCCAAGTCATTGAATTTATGTTGTACGTGTTAGTGTGGTCCCTCACAGCAATGGCCGTCGCGGAAGCAGCGAAGGTAAGGTGGGTTTCCTCCCCGAAATATTCAAACCTTAACCGCACCGCCTTCGGAACCAGTCAACTACTCAACCCGACATAATCTGCACCACTATTTATCTGCGGGTATGGGCGGCAAATGGAGACGAGTAGTGCCTGACGGTCGTTGACGATGTGGTCTAAGATGGCCGTTGTGCGCTCGATTGCCTGCCAAATCCTGATATGCGCGTTTATGTTGTGCCGCTTAATTGATCGATGCGTCACTTCTACGAAGTTGTCGTCCTGTCGGCCAAACGTGGGTATCTTCGGGCTGCGGCAATTGACCCACTTATGTGATCTGTTAATGGGCCTGGTCATCAGGTACTCATTATAGAACGACGAGTCGGCGTTCCGCATGATAGCCAACGCTGCAGCCTACCTCCACCGGTTACGCGTGAGCATAGCTACAGTGAACCACTTGTTCGCGGCCAGATTGGTGGTCCGACCGCGCACGTTCCTCAGAATATGCACTCGACATAGAAGTTGGTGGACGTGCGGAAGCTCTTGTGCAATTGTCGCCTGTATGGCTGCACTGTCGTCCATGATCATTGTCCTAGTCTCCACCGGTCCAACGAAGATCACGATCTGACGAAGATACAAAGCAATCGCTATCGTCATTTCGTTTGCCAACCAACCGAAGTAAACCGGTAAACCTACTCCGCTAGCATCTACAACCACTAAAACGAACAGACTGTAACGTTCCTTACAACTCCTATATGTGGAATCAATCCCGATAACCTCGGGGTAACGCCGACACAATTCTGTTTGTTCATTACTCATGGACATGAAATGGGTCAGACGATTATCATTATCTACATTAAAGAAGCACGTACCGGTTGTGTTCAGCTGAGCGTGCAAACGACCGAGGTAGTCGGTGGTGTTTCTCTTCGCGAACATCCGGTCGCGGAGATTACAGACATCCTTCGTCGTTGTTTTCTTGTCGAAATGTATCCGGATGTATTGCGTGATACTGAACGAGACGGTGCCGTTGAGTAGCCACAGTTGAACCTCATTGATTTCTTCTTCCGTGAGGAGGCGTCTTGAGACTTCATACTGGGCTGCAATTACGTCACACGGATGGTTGGATATCATGAAGAATTTTGTGACACGGAATTCTCCGTTGATGTTTCGGTTGACGTTGAAGTAGGCGGGACATTCCGTTTGTTCTGTGGCTCTCTCTTCTATACCGCAAGATGAGCGTAATACATTTAATTTACGGACACATGCGTAAACACATTTCCTATGATCACCGAACGCAGGTTCGGTTGATCGGATGCAATAAGAAGAGCCGGACTGAACTTCGAAACGTTTCCGTTTGGCTCCAACCGCATCAAAATTTTGTTAGTGTCGTGGAGACGCGACACTACCGAAATGCTCCGGAAAAGAGACAGACAAATCAACAGTATTAACGTTGATATTTACAGTTCGGGAGAAGGCATCATTCCGACATATGCTGCACATTTATTGCGAGTGCGAACCAATGACGACTTGGTTGGCGGCATCTGAAACGGATTAGCCTGTCACAGTGACCGGAGCCAAAGGACGCCTGCGTTAAGAACCATCACCACAAGTGGCTTGCGCTGCACCACTTGCGGTTCCACTCACACACCACGTATCCGGTGTAAACCCGAAGGAATAAGACCAGTAGGTGTGTGAGTGAGGCCTTTGTGTCCAGCCGGCCAATGCTGATTAGCCAATTGAATGGCTAGCACGAAAAGGAAACCCTTATCTCTCGGAAAGTAAACAGTGAGATTGCAGTGAGAAGATCTATACTAGGAAGAAAAATGTGTGAAATGTAATATATGAAGCATTCCAGTTTACGAGTGCATGTTGATGCATTCTAGAGAGGATAAATTTGAAAAACAAAGCTGAAAAATGAACTACGAAAAGATCAGACAGACGATTCATGATTCACTACACAAACAAAGCCCAAGAAAAGATTAGGTAGAAAATCACAGACACACAAGTTTCTGAAAAGAGGAGTAGATTAGTTGCTCAACGACCATAGTCTTGGTCAATGCAATAATTAGCAAAAGAAGAATGGATATATTGATATGACATACCTGAGCCGACGGTACATTATAAGTACGCTGGTGACCTACTAATCCCAAACGGCAAGCGCATTCACGGCCGCATACATCGCAACGCCATATAGTCATGTCACCACGACCTATGGCACCTATGGTGCCCTTGCGTACCGCGCGCTTTCGTTCCCGGCCTCGCAATAACTGTTCGATGAACTCACGGACGCCCGTCCGAATCATATTCCCCCAGGCAGTCCGGTTCAACGCTAAGTCTTCCCAACATATAAAATCAGTGTTACAACGTGAAAGACTTACCCGCACAGCATCCTGGTATCTCAGCTTCTGATCACCAGGATTTCGCTTACCTGATCTCAGTTGTTCATACTGCGCCTGCTTCAGGATACGGTCATCGCCCATCCGACAGACGTGACCCAGCCAGCGAAGCTGATTCAACATCATCAGGGCTTCCATCCCGTTCATGTCCGCTCGCCGCAGTACCGCAGTGTTCGGAACCATGTCCGACCACCGAATACCCAAGATGCGTCTTAGACATTGCAAATGAAAGCGGCTCAGATAGCGCATGTTCCGCTGATACAACGTCCACGTTTCACTGTCATACAGCAATACAGACAGCACCATTGAGCGGCAGACGAAGCGCTTAGTGCTTGGCTTCGGGCTGTGGTTCTTCCAAACACGTCTTTCAAGACGTTCGAAAGCAGTACTAGCCTTTACCACACGAGCTCTCAACTCACTGTCCACGGACAGATCGGTGGACAGATTGCTGTCCAAGTAGCAGAAATCTGTGCAGCTGTCGACAACATCTCCATTGATGCGAATTTGGGGTGAAGGTGTACAGACAGCACCTCCGCCCGGAGAAGGCTGAAAGAAAGAAAATGTCTTACCTGTGTTGATATTCAGTCCAAACTTGGATGCCGTGGCCAGTCCTGTAGTACGTCTTCGCTATGTGCAAACAGCGCACTGTCATCTGCGATCAGAAGCATGCGTATCATTGAGGTATGTAACCTGGTTGGGGCGCCGAAACGTCGAATATTCAGTAGGCGCCCATCTGTCCGGTACTCAACCTCAACACCGTTCCCCACAGATTCCTGAATAGCAACTGTTAGCATGACAGTCAAATATAAACTAAATAGGAATGGAGCCAGGACACAACCCTGCTTCACGCCAGTGACAATGTCAAAATCATCAGAGGTAGATCCACACGATTGCACCTTCGCCCTCATGCCCACATGCAGCAATCTAATCAAATTGAAGAACTTACCTGGACATCCTAACTTACCAAGCACCGTCCACAGCGTCTCGCGGCTCACGGAATCAAAAGCCTTGGTGAAGTCTACGAAGAGAGCATACAGGGGTTGGTTCCGTTCCCGGCACTTCTCCTGAAGCTGTCGATCAGCAAACACCTGGTCGATCGTACTCTGATTCGCCCGGAATCAGAATTGGTAAACACAGTGTGATTCTCATGTAACTGTTGAGAAAGTTACATAGGCAGAACCGATAGATCACTGATCTCAAGGATGAAGGAACATGTACCTGAGTGGGTTCACAAACAGGTCTCAAAACCGGACACTGTAGTCACAGAGAATCGTAAGCCCCCAGCTTCGTCGATCAGACGACACATCCTGTCAACTGGCCACAACGTGGACCTGACCTCAGCCTTCACCATCATAGTGCGCCACCATAACCCATGGTTCCTAAAATTTGCTGAAGCCGTCGCGATAAACCGGTTCAAACCTGTGTTGTGTGTACAAAAACAATTATTTGTGAACCTGAGGTTGCCTAGGTCCGAAGCCGCAGTGAGTGTCATTCAGATCACATGATCGGACGTTTTTGTTATTGTTAGTTTCTTTGTTCATACACCCCGAAGTACTGTAGACGTTAAATTGAAAGGTTCCCACGTTATTGGTTATTTGGTACTGACGAGCCAATACGAAATGCTAGCATCTACCAGTGTTCATCTTCTAACTGTTTTGTTCAAAAAAGAAAATAACAAACCGAACCAAAACACAACACACTCACACCATACACAACGAACGTCTCAAAACCGACGCATCTGCCTTTTGTCTGGCTGCTCCCCTTTGGCCAATCTGTCATGCTTGAACCTGCAACGACCGACGTTGTCGTCAGCATAGCCCGCCGGATCAAAACAGCACACAAGCATGACCACCACGCCACGGTAGCAGAAAAGGTCTTGACGACTAGCGCATTTCGGACGCACATGATTGGTCCACAGGGTGCATATGGTTGACGGGATGGGGTAGAGAGGAAACCATGTCACATGAACGGGGGTATACCAGATAGAGGAAACTAACCAAGTTACTGTAGCGTACATCCACCTATTTGGTAAGCACATTGTCCCGACCCTAATACCAACGAAAAAAATTCGCCAACCAACTTCGGTATGTCACTGTCGGTGAACAGGAGCAATCTTTGGACACATGCGCTTGTGAGTTCAGTGTTCTCACACATCAGCTCAGAGATGCGTCAAGATGTTGTTAAGGTTTATGAAAGAATTTCTGGCGTATAAGTGACCCATTCCGTCCAGGCGGTTCAAGTTTCATGTGATCTAATCATCAATTAAAATAGCTGACTTGTCATTAGAATGCTCAGTAATATCATAAACTTTATGTATGTTGCCATATTAACAGAGTGACAGGTGTCTTATAGGTTGACTGCCTAAAAGCTTAGACAAAATGCTTAAAAGTTCGGAAATTTGGCTTAAAATTGAAACGAATGATTTAAACATCAAGTAGGAAACCTCAAAGTTAAGCCCGACTTAAATCTGATCTACATAGTTCGATCGAACAGATGGTACGTGTTCATTCATGTTTCCCTCTCGGTTTATTGTCATTGTTTATGATGAAAATGTTTGCACGTGCCCAATATTAAACCAAGGCTTATGAAAAATCTGGTCCCCGACTGAATTAAGCGAACTGAACCGCGCAATTCAGCAGACTATTGCTATGACAGCTGTCAGGGCATTGCTTGATGACCGTACTTTAAATAACGTTACGGTAAAAGCATCCTCGAACTCTTGTGGCATTTCTTCTTGCGCCCAAATGGAGTGAGCTAACTGGAGTAAAGCGCATTCTGGTGCTGGTCCGCCATTTTTCAGGATTTCGTCTGGCAATCTATTCTCGCCTACATCTTTTCTATTTTGCAGTTGTCTAATCGCTCTTTGCATCTCTAGCAAATCCGGAGCGACAGCAAGTGAAGAATTGATGGCCTATTGCAGCAGGCTGTGTACGATTACTCAACCAATGATGGCAGGACAATTTAGTAGACTACCAAAGTGTTTGCGTCAGATTTTCGTGAGGTCCTCTGGCTGGGTGCACGAACAGCCGGTGTCCATGCCAACCAGTGCTTTGGTGGATTGGACAGATGGACCGAAAATTGCCTTGAATGAATAGTAGAACTTTTTGTATTGTGGGTGACTGGCGTAGCCCTGCATCCGCTCACCTTGCTTCCTCCGCCATTCGTCCTTGATTCCGTGAACACGTACGACCAGTTGACGGTGAATACTCCTGAATATCGCTTTCTGGTATTCATTGTCGGAGTCTGTTGTGGAGGCGACAAACGCCGCATTCCCCTCTCGCACCAAACTGGAGATAGTTGCGTCGTTGTCGTCGAACCAGTCGGGACGTTTCTGGCGTTTGACATCAATCGTTTCCATGGCTGCTGTCGTGATCTGTCTTCTCAGCTGTTGCCACATACCCTCAGAAGTGGCGAATACAGAGGCATCTTGCAGACGAGCGGCAACTGCACGCTGAAAAACAGCCCTCGTCCGACAGTTCTCCAATCGTAACATTTTACTTTTGTCATTGTACAGATGACCTGCAACAGGCTTGTGTACACGGATAAACAATTTAGTCCTCACCAGCCTATGATCGGTGCTACCTTCATCGCTGCGCGTCAGTCGCGTGATACTCACTTCACGAATGTCGCGGTGCCGCACAATCGAGTGGTTAGGCAAATGGTTGTGAACGCTTCTTGAGTGGGTCCACGTCATGACATCAATCGCATCCAGCTAAAACCGGATGTCTGTGATACCCGACCCGTGAGTAGTGTTGTCAGCCAAGAACACGGATGGCACAAAGGTTATTTATTCAGGAAAGCAACACATAGGTTATGCGTTTCAACAAGACAACAAGCAAAAACACTCATCTACTTACGGTCATGGGCCCGGACCGTCAGGGATGTCACAGACGCCAATGCTCAATTCCTTTTCGTTCCCTTACGTGCTTAGAACCACTTCATGCGATGCTGCACTCCGATGTTTCTTCTTCTATTTTTCCTGCGACTACTTCAATGTCAAAATCTATGCTCTGGCCCCACTAGTGAGTAGCACTTATGTGAGTAGTATAGTACGATCGATCCTCCTCACTACAGTAGTACACAGGCGTGACAGATGATCACAGTTCTCGTAGACTGAACCAATAACGTGGGGTTAAAGGACTCTTGGCTTTTCTGTTGGGTCGCACCCAATTCGTGCGTTGAAGTCACCCAGAACATAACCTCGGTCACTTGCCGGCGCCGATCGGATTGTGGCGGACAGCTGCTCCCCTTTAACCAATCTGACATTAATTCAATCTGACATGGTTGGAACTTCAAGGACGCATGTCCTGGTCAACATAGTCCACCGGATCAAAATAGCATGTAAGCCTGACCACCACGACAAAGTATCAGAATAGGTAAGAAGCATATACAAGTAAAGAGACAGGCGGAAGTTAGACTCACAACCACACACGAATAAAGTACACCAGTAGCCGTTGGATATTCGGACTACGTGATAGTGACCATCTAAAACGTGTCCAGTTCGGTTGTTTGCTTACCAGGACAGCTGCAGTGTCAACCCCAACTGTTTGTGAACAGAACGGAATCAACGGGCGCGCTTAATTAATGGCGTCGCAGTGAACTACAGAATGCGTATGTAGTGCTTTCGAATAATACACTGCAGACGTTAGGAACGGTTACTTTGCCTGGTTTTAACCCAGTGTTTGGCTGTTTAGGCGCATCTCCCTTAGTAATTTCTCACCGTGTGCATGATCGCTGCAAAGTGTGTTTGTCAATCCAAGTGTTCAGTGGTGGATTAGCGCACCCAGTGTAACACTCACCACAACCACGTTGTCAACCGCGTTGAACGCACAGAAATCTTTCTTGTTTCATTTTCTAACAATCAGTGGAAATGATACTGTGCGCCGTACTTCAGGCAGAAGAGCCAAGCAATAAGCCTTGAAGATAATAGCATTTAGACGAGGTTTCGTTCGTTCAGCAAAACGATCACACACAGGCAAAACCTCGAGACAGTTCGGTCATATCAGTGGTCATTTTCTCTAGGATTTCCGTAATTGGCGACTTTGATAAAGACTAAAGCGTGGTCATTTTTCCTTGTTTACAACAAAGGCTGTACTTTTCTCATGCAAACTATCGTCACTTTTTGCAGGTGATTCTTGTCAATATTGACGAATCTGCCGCACATCGCGGATGATTAGGCTTTTTCATCAAAACATATCAAATTCTTTCTGATGATATTAGTGCTGCCTCCATGCACTATGGCCGTCCAAGCTTCATTTCCATTCATCACCATATTTAGTAAACTAACACAGCGATGTCCTCGAAACGTGCCAAAGCCATCCATGGTTGTGAGAAACGGGCTTTCTAATTTTGAATAATCGAACCAACGGTAATGTTCTAAAGTTTATTTGAATAAATTCTATCGAAATACCAAAAACAAACATACACTTTATTATCGAAATCCCGTTGTTGTATTGAATGCCAATCGGTAGATTGCATGTATGTCGCTTAAATAAAGCTGATAGTCGTCCTCGTTTATTGTTGATCGCTGGTGAGGACGTGTCCCCCAGGAAACTATGGACAACACATTTTGACATTCGAATTCGCTAAGCGATCTTCCGTAGACTCTACTGCAATTTCTTAAATGTCGAAATCTGATCGTTTCCAGTTTCTTCCAACTTCCCTGGCAGAACTAGAAATAATAAGGTTTGACTAAATGAGTCTGATAGAAACAATAGCCACACTGTTGACCATTCACAACAGACACACTACGTGTCACAATGTGTATTATCCCGAATGGTGTCTGTCCACTTTTTCTGAAGCTGATTTCATGTCTCTCCGATCAGCATAATTGGCTCCTAGGGTTGATGTGTATTTGCAATGAATTCATCTTTACAAATTCCGCGCAAATCAAATGACTTTCTAACAGATTTTCGAAGTAGTAACAGATTATGAAAACCTTTTGCTGTTAATCGTTTACTGAAGTATGTACTATAGTACTTATTGTTGTGAAGTTGACTGATCATGTGATATATATATATATATATAACTTAAGCTTTTGTCTGTGTACGCTAGCTGTACACGGTAGAGTGAGTAAAAAAATAAGTGATCCATGTTCTTCGAAATAATTTAGCGCGTATACTTCTAGCACATGGTGTAAACTGATTCTCATACAAAACGAGGTACATACGAACACGACTAACACAAACATTATGCCACTGTACCCCGTTGTGTATCTCATATGAAAACGAATATGCTGGAATGTAACCCGCAACTGTAAAAAGACGGCTGTTGTTGAAAGCGTTCGGAAGCAGGACACTATTCATCAGGCTCAGGAGCTACTCTTATCCGGAAACAAACTAGCAACATTAGCTATGTTCCTGGTGAACTATGGACATTTGAAAGTAGACTTAATGCAGACGTACAAAATTATTCTCACATTTAGCCAAACTGTTGGCAGATCTCTCCTCTTTAACCAGGAGCGAACAGTCGAGGGCTAAACTTGAATTTCAATCTGGTAGGTAATTGCGTGGGGGAGAACTTCACCTTAGTCCAAGTCTTTAACGCTTTGTTCAACTCGGTAATCACGACCGAATAAGCTAGTTTGTTCAAAGTTCTACTCGATCAGCACATATACGAGGATTAACCAGAGTGACATCTATCTTGGACATCTCACCGACGCACTGTCGCGCTATTGTAGGTGTGTCTGTATGCGCGCACGCTGGTTGTTGCTGTCGGTCCGCACATTTGCCAGTTACATCAGGACGTTACTTTAGTGTGTTGACATGTAAGCCAGAGTGTCTAAGTTCATTCAACTTTTCTTCCCTGCAGCTGCTTTCTTTACAGTTATAAACCGTCCAATAATATCTATTTCGTGAATGATACGGGGACGAGAACATACGCCCATCTGATCTTTCTCTCTCTATAAAACCTATGAACACTAGTAGACATTCTGGAAGAAATCAAATCGATTAGTCTGTTTTTATGGAAGTATAGTAGCTGCTTATAGTGCAAACCTTGGGGATGATGCATCAGAACACTTTGGTGGTGCAATAGCGATAACACTTCCCCAATGAAAGCAATTGTTTAACTACCGATGAAAATATTTTTTCATTCAGGACTAGGGCAAAATTTTAGTTTCTAAAAAGGAAACGTTTACTTAAAAGCTTTGAAAGTCTATCTATCTGGGGAATCTCTACAGTCACTTGATTTAAACCTTTCCAGAGTTTCCGCAACTCGTTTCCACATTTTGACGACTGTGCTTTCGGAAAAAGTGTTGTCTCAAATTACGATCAGTTTTTGAGTTGTAAGGTGTCTACACCGCTACTTAATCATACCTCTTGTTATTTTCACCGGTCACATGAATTCGCTCCACACATTCAATCGCATTGATTGATCACGTGTTTCGCGATCACATATGGAAGCTTTTGCAAAGGAACCCCTTGCGAACACATTTTTAGACAAACGTGAACGCGTCATGGTAAAAAACAAGAAACAATTGATGCCTAAGCAAATTGGAATAAAATTATCTCGGTTAAGGAGTAAACAAATTTCACGGAAAAAATTGCGTCAGCGATTTACTAATCCGCAGATCAACAGACTTGTGTATCCAATCTCCTCTAATTGTGTGAACAAATGTTTGATTATTCCAGATCAAACCAATGCTCACGCAGTTATACTCGGTGACACCGAATCACGTCTGGATGTGCAAAAGGAAACCGAGTACAACTGTGCTCAATCTAATGGATCGCTTCATGACAAACAACTCTACCACCTGAGGCCGATCGTATGCCAACCGAACCCAGAAACCGCGAAAACAGAGTACGAACTCATTCAGTGGTTAAATCGTTTGAAGCCAAAGCTCCTATTAGCACCGGATGGTAAGTAGTTGACTGATGGCCCCTTGATTTTTCGTTTACATGTATTATTTGTTTCACAAACAGACTTCATCTGTAAAGCCTATACTGATCATGGTCATTAACGATTATCTGAGTAGATTGCTCACAGTTTACTAATTGTTACCGCCTTCCTCTGATGTTCAGCTTGCTTTCATTAAAGGTTAACATCTTTGATAGTTTGCTCTCAAAAACAAATGTACTTCTTCGGTTACACTAACGTTATTTTCTGAAAATTTACTCATGTTAAATTCCTTTGCATCACTAGGGTATTAAGCCATTTCAATAAAATGCAGTTGTCAGCAATCCCATGTAGTATCAGTAAAATAAACCTACAGCATTACACATTCTGTTCAAACAGGTGGATTACCGACTCAATCGTTTTTATATCAAATATAATTTGATCTTGTAGCATTTCCAGAAACACTGAAAATCGCCATAAGTCAACGGTTGAACCTAAACTATCTTTACATCATAATTAGGTCACCATCTGTAATTCCGCTACCTAATGTGCAGCCCATAAACCACACTTTTCATTCTCTCGTTGATTGATCCAGCTGATTAATTCCCATGATCAGTCTGTGTCGCCTCAACCGTTTTACACGCTGGTAACCAATTGCTTTACCAGTGTCAAAATATCTTTGATCACCATCAAGCACCATTCTTAGTTTTGATCCGTACCAGCCACCTTCAAAGGCATATACGTACTTTTACGACGTGTCGGCGATTGGCAGGCAACTCAAACGCATCAGCTGTGTACTACAGAAATATAGGAAATCTTGTAATGTTGATCGGAACTTCAATGTCCATCTGATTATCGTGGAAAGAACATTTGCTGTACACCATTATCATCACTCAACAATAATACTGACGGATTGTGGTCAATTGAAAGCTCAAAGAACCTGTCCCAAAGACACCGTTGAAATCGTCTGACTACGGAAGCTTAGTTAAAGCCTCCTTGCCTAGTTGTGAATAATTTTTCTGTTGTCTGCAGGGTGCTTGAAGCATGCACCATGGGAAGACTGGGCCCATCGTTTATGAGATGACAAAGAACTATGCCTACCCTCCGAGGAGAAGTGAGTGGATTTTGCAAATCATAATTAACTAACACTGCTAAAGACAGTTTACTGTTGATAATCTCGATACTATGACACACTTTTATGTCATAAACATTTTAATGGAGTACAGCTGATTCGTTTGGTCAGAAACGACGTCAGTGAGATAAAAGTCCCCGAAACGAACGAAGATGACTTCCATTCTTAGATTCAGGAGCTTGTAAAATAGACTGAACTTTTTCACGTAAAACGTGCAAACACAACAGGTTCGGAAAACAATTCCTGCGGATTAATTCACTTTAAGTGCATTTCCTGTCAGGAGTCCGAGTACGACAGTTAGAGTGTGCAGAAGCTCAGATTCAATATATCCAAAGATCAATACATCATCCAGGTAAGTAAATGTAAGTGTCATGTCTTTTGCAAGATTGTCAACAATCCTTTGAAAAATACTGGTAACAGAAAGTATGCCAAAAGGTAAACAAGCGTACTAGAGTAGGCCTGTGTGGGTCATGGTTGTATCTAGTGAACGAGAATGTACGAGTACAAGTTAGGAGTAAATGTTGCTCAAGTCCAGCTTTGTAGGCTTTTTGCTTGCACATTCATTATGAGCGAAAAAAGTTATTTATCCAGAAAAGGATAACAGTTGGTAGTAAGCTTGTAATCGCCAAACCTGCGTACCGAGTAGTCGGATTTTTCAACAGGGCAACTGACATGCGACATCAGAAGAATTGCGCCTTGAACTTGAACAAGCGAGTAACCTCTTCTTCTGCTTTCGGCTTTACTGCAAACGGTAGAGTGCGCGCTTCAAAATATTTTGGTTTGACTTTATCTTGTAATCTCCTGATGGCCTGAAAATTTCAATTTGAACATCACCCACAATTGATCGCAGCT